>SJYW01005949.1:669363-715221 GCA_006410735.1 Raphicerus campestris
TTTTCTTTGATGTTTCACAGCATTTTAATATTCAGTGGTTTGGGTGATTATGTCACAAACTAGTCACCTTATGGCACATACAGAAAATAACAATATTTATACAGTGGATGGATGACATGCTAGATTGATTTATAGCAACTGACCCCAGAACACCAGGCATCCCAAGCCCTGCTCAATGGCCCTGAGCGATGCGGTGATCAGGAGCATGGCTCATCGGTCACCCACTCACCATCCACTGCAGTGCTCTGGCCACTGGTCAGGAAGCACTGGTGGAGATGACAGCTAGGGTCTCAGTCCTGTGGGTCCTTCATGATTTTAATTCCAGTCTATTTAATCTCTGGACAGTTTCCACTATTTGAAACTCTCCTATAGTGTGAGCCCACGGCTATTTCCTGACCTTCTCTTCACTGCCCAGATATGAACTCCCCAACAACTCTGCACATGGGCATGCCAAAGACTCATCCATCCATCCTGCCACCTCAACGTGTGAGACTGCCCCCACACCGTCATATATTATGCAGTGAAGAAACCAGCATTAGGAGGAAGGCAGAAACTGGTGCCTATATTAATAACGCCAGTAAAATGAGAGTACTCTCAAGACAGGCCACTTGAATAGGCAATACAAGATCTATTAACACCCCAAGAAGCCAGTTTAAGAAGACATCAAAGCCCTCCTTCACATGGATAGCCCAGTGAGCAAGTGACAGAACGCTGATAAGATAGGTCTTACAGGCAGCAACTATAAGGGGCTGCTCCAGCAGAGTTCAAAGTATAAATGACACAGAGGAAACGACCACACACCCCAAAGGTGAGTAAGAAAAAGGAAAAAAGGAGAAGACAAAATATAGGCATTCTAGTCGTGTGGCTAAATAATTGTGGGGTTGAGGGGAAGGACTATAAATTTTTTGTGAAGTGAGCTTAGCACTATAAGTTCCTTCCAAACCTGAGACAGACCAGAAGACTTGTCTCAGTTCCCAGTATAACCACTGACTGACCTGCTTATGATAATTGCAGAGTCCTGGGTCAGGGCCCCAGACCCACTGAATGCTCATCTCTGGTTAAGGAGCCTGGGTATCTGGGTACCAGAACAACGAGGTAGTAAGCTTCTGTGAGGAAAAAGGACAGAGAGTTATCGCTCAAGGTGGTGAATAAGAGAAAAGCAAGAGGCTCCCAGGAAGTAAGATCCTATCACAGGAAACTTCAGTCGGGGAGGGGCTGGCTTAGAAGTCATTTATTTCACAAAACTTTTACTTTATTCTAACAGGTAAGCTCATTATAGTTGTTAAAAATACATTAAATAGGGAAGCTTCCCAATTGTAACTTAAATTTTCGTTAAGTAAACAAAGGAACTAGAAATTGTAATATTAAAACAGGAATAAATAATAGAGTTCCAGTTAAACTTCAGTAATCTTAAGTCCTCAAGGAAACTAGTAAGACTGTGTGTGTTGTCAGAAGGAGAACAGTTTTATTTGAAGAACAAGAAAGGGTTAGCAGCTGAGGTTCTACAGAGACAGGAAGAGGGAAGGAAATAGAGGGATGCAATTCACTAACCTTAGAGTTTAATTTCCTTGAGAAAATAAAAGACAATCCAATCCTCACATGACATTTAAATACTTCCTCCTGCTCACTTGTGGAATACACCCTCCTTCCTTACAAAATGTCCCCTGATGCACAGCGAGCGAAGGAGACGAAGGCATAGGCGGTAATGAATCCCTGCTATGTTACAGATGCTGTAAAAGCATCTGATAGAAACTGTCACATTTAAATGTCACAGAACTCTTGGAGTTTGGGAAGGTGAGAAAAGCAAGGCTCCGAGAACCTGAGTGACTCCCCCAAGGTTTAAAGTCAGCCGAGGGGCAGCCAGGGGGAAGTATAATCTCAAGCCTATACTTTTTAAAAAACACGCTATGGGACTGCCCTGAGGGCTCAGTGGTAAAGAATCCATCTGCCAATGGAGGAGACGTGGGTTTGATCCCTGATCCAGGAAGATCCCACATGCTCCCAAGCAACTAAACCCAGGCACCACAACCATGGAGGCTGTGCCCTAGAGCCTGCATGTCGCAACTGCTGAAGCCCAAGTGCCCTAGAGCCCAGCTCCCAACAAGAGACTCCACCGCCATGAGAAGCCCGCGCTCCACAAACAGAGAACAGCCCCGCGGGCCCGCACAGCAGCAACACTCAGCACAGCCATAGAGCAATAAAATTATAAAGAAAAATAACAGTCCCATGCAGTGACTCAGAGAAACGGGGGTACAATTCTAAAAGCTATAATGTGGTTAAGATCGTAGGGGATCTGCACCAGGACACGGGTATAAAACAAAAGCCATAAAAAAAAAAAAAAAAAAAAAGAGGCAAAGCTCAGTATCCAAATTGTGTGGTACCAGCCTTCAAGCATAGATGCCAGGCATGGCCAACAGTGCAAATGGCTGACGTCAGACCTCATCATGAGAATTCCAAACCATAAACCCAGGGATGACGGAAATGGGTTGATCGTTACTCACAGGCTGGCAGCTGGTTTATCGTTTGTTCTGAACAGAAGAGATCGAAGTGACAGAATAATGGGCAGAAACACTTTGTAACACGGGAAGCTCAGCCTCGTCCCCACACTGAAAATAATTCCTTACCCAAGAGCAGGCTGAAGAAGAACAGGGCTTGTCATACTTCTCACCACCAACAGCTCTCTCTGAACTACCTTTAATGGCTCTAAGACTTTAGGATCCCAAGCTGGGCCCTCCATAATAGGCTCTCTATCGATCATGGTGAATTCTAATCTCTCCTAAAGTTACTGAAAGTCTCAAGGTTGCAAAACTGCTAGAAGTTCTCTCATGCTCTCTACAAAATAGCTGACTGCAGATCTAAGAAAGACTGAAAATATATGTACAGGGAAAACATTTCAATACCAAAAGTAAATAAGTAATAATACTAAATATCAAATGCTAGGTACTGGACTAAGCATGGTGTAAGTAATATATTACTCTGCAGATGAGAGACCTGAGGCTCAGTGTAAGATTTCAACTACAAAGACTCCCACTTTAGACATCAATAAGCCAACCAAACATTGATAATTATAAGACATATACTCTTTGACCAAGCTGGACCAAGCAATTCCACCCCTAGGAACATATCCTAACAAAATAGGTAACTTCACATGCAGCAACACACGTACAATGATGTTCACTCCAGTATGTGAAGTGAGTGTAAATTGCTCAGTCGTGTCCAACTCCTTGTGACCCTATAGACTGTAGCCCACCAGACTCCTCTGTCCACGGAATTCTCCAGGCAAGAATACTGGAGTGGGTTGCCATTGCCTTCTCCATCATCCCAGTATGGTTAACAATAAAAAAAAGGAAACGATCTAACTGTCCATCAAGAAATAACTCATTATTAATCATAGTCATTCTTGTAGCAGAATATTATACTGTCATTTAAAATGACTGTGTAAATCTATGTTGACACCAAAAAATGCCCACAGGTATCTTAAATGAAAATGCAGGTAGATCACAGACCAGTAAATACAGCATAATTCCAATTTTCTTTTCTGGAGAAATGACAGAACTGAGACTGAGGTCAGCTAAGGATGGAAGGGCTAACACTTCGAAACACAGAGGCAAGCAGCTCCTCTAAGAGCCTCAGGCCAGTAGACACATGGAGAACCAGCAGAGAATGCAAGTGCTAAAGGTGAGAAAGGGACTAGACCATTCCAAACACTAGAGGCCTGATGAAGGACTCTGGTTTTCACCCTGGACCATCAATAGGAAGCCCCTGAACAGTCTGCATTTCACAGATGCAACACAGGGCATTCAATGGATGCTCCAGGCTACCCTGGAGTGAGCGCCAGAGCCAGGGTCAGGCTGGGGCCTGTCTGCTCAGCCTACGCTTGGTCGTGAACTTCCAATCACAGACTTGCATGGATCCCTGCTTCCTGACCAAGCTTTCCCCTCTCTCCGGGCCTTTTCTGCTTCTTTCCAAGCTTGGTTTCTCATCTTCCTCTTTCCTTCTCTCCTTCATCTACCTCCTTCTGCTTTCCATAAAGTCAGAGAAAAGCTCAGTACCCTGTCCTTATTCCCTAAGGGGTCCTTCTGGTCTGGACAAAGCAGGGCCTTCCCAGTTCCTCCCCAGCTGACATAATCAGCCAACAAGCTGGTTGCACAACAATCAAAACAATTTCAAATGGTCTTTTAAATTTGGGTTAAATTAAAGGCTGTTGTTTGAATTTCTTAGCTTGTTATTGCTTTGTAAGTTTTACAAACACTCCTTGCCCTTCTGTATGTGTGTATGTCAGGAAAACCAATTTTTCTAAGTTGTTATATATTCTTTTAAATCAGTATTTGAATCTGTGGGACTAATTTTAATGGGAAGCTTAGAAAATCCTATATCAAAGCACAACCGCAACTGGGCCTCTTGAATTTTGATTCCTTTTTAAATTACTGAATTTCAAAGTAAGAAATTTTTAAAAATACTACTCAATTAAAAAAAAAAACAGAGTCACGCATCGCTATTATGCCAATCAAATCTGATTAACAGAATGAGCAGAGCCCTACACCCAACTCTCCATGCTTTTTTAAGCATGTACACCATGCCCTCTGCTGGCCTCTCATTTCATTACACAACTTGGTAAGGGGCTAGGGAGGAAAGTGCCTGCAATGCGGCGAGACCTGGGTTCCATCCCTGGGCTGGGAAGATCCCCTGGAGGACTGCAAGGCAACCCACTCCAGTATTCTTGCCTGGAGAATCCCCACGGACAGAGGAGCCTGGTGGGCTACAGTCCATGGGGTCGCAAAGAGTCAGGCATGGCTGAGCGACTAAGCACAGCCCAGCACAAGGAGGAAAGCGGGCAAAACATGTGCATTCCTTCCGCTGAAACGGAGTTCTCTTGTTCTGAATTAAGTACAAAAGTTCTGTCATTTTCTGTCTCTTTCCCCTTCCCTTCTCCATAATGTCGGCCTTGTTTTAAAGATTTACAGAATCATGATATAAGGGTGCAACCTAATCATTTCCCCTAAAATGAGGAAATAAGTAACAGGTAATCCAGAATGAAAGAGTAATAAAAACCAATTTAAATGTAGTTTCAAAATATATTCCTAATTAGATGTGGCTTCAGGTAACAGGAAAACTTGTATGCATACTGACTGGGTGAAGAAAATTACAATATGGAAATATGCTGAGCGCCAGGGATGACACTGTCGCTGTCAAACAGTCCAAAGTGGATAATACACAACCGTTAGACAATAAAATCTAACCATTCCATTTTATGATAAGGCGGCAAAGGTAAATACAATTAATTGGCTCACCCAAGACTCTGCAAATTGGAGACAGACAACAAAGGAGTTTCAACCTAAGATCAGATGAACTCTGAGTCATAGACTTGAAATACAAGGATGGAGCACCAACTGAAAAACACCTTAACCATTCTCCTGCAAAACTAAAAGCAGATTTACTCTGTCCCCGCTCACGCTTTCATGTCAACTCCCACAAAGCCTGTCATCGTAACTTTACAACCTTGCTTGCCCAAAGATACTTATTGACTGACCAAGATACTATGCTGGGTACTGGGGGATAATATGACACCATGCCTGCACCCAAGGAGCTCACAGTCTAGAAGGCAAAAGTGTGAGGAAATAAACTACCAAGGATGCCAAGTGCAACAAGGTTCAGAAGCAGCAAGAATGAAGGAAGGATGAACTGTCTGGAGTGCAGGGCTGAGCGGGTGAGGTGTTGCTATGAGAAAGCTCCACTCAAGAGGTGACAGTGCTGGGAAGATACAAGTTCAGGGAGAAGCCAAATAGAGTGACCAGTACATGTACCTTCATGGAAAACACGCAGGGGATTTCAGGAGTGTGTTGACTGGAAAGTAGAAGAATCAGTAACTCTGTGTGTGTGTGTCCAGGGTGAGATGGTGAGTGGCCCAGGGAAAGCTGGATAGGCAGCCAAACAGATCAGAGGAGCTTTGTGTGGCCCGCACCCTGCAAGTGTGGTCATTGGCCACTCAGTCATGTTTGTTCGACCCCCATGGACTGCAGCCCACCGGGCTCCTGTCCATGGGATTTCCTAGGCAAGAGAACAGCAATGGGTTGCCATTTCTCCACGGGATCTTCCTGACCCAGCGACTGAATCCACGTCTTCTGCATTACAGGCAGATTCTTTACCACTGAACCACCAGGGAAGCCCAACCCTACAAGTAACACGGAACTTAATCAGTGGCAGGAACTTGACACTTACCCTGTAATTGACAGGAGGCCACTGACGTTTTAAACCAGGGAGAAGGAACAATCATATTAGAATTCTCACAAGTTCAAAAAGGCATCTGCTAAGTTTTTATACTAGCTTTTCTGCAACCGTAGCCAAATTCCTTTCCGTTCCTCACGGTTCATCTACTTTTAAAAGAAATGACACACTTTAAAAGAAGTGGTATTACTGTAACAGTGAATAAAGACAAACTTTCTTAATGGTAGTCAGTATATTATCAGTAACACTCAGCGAACACTAGATAGGCAGGTGGTCAGGGCTCTTCCCCTGGCACATGCATGCCAATTAAGTTTCAAAAAGTTAGCAGAGGCAAAGGAAAAAGTNGAGTTGTAACAGTGAATAAAGACAAACTTTCTTAATGGTAGTCAGTATATTATCAGTAACACTCAGCGAACACTAGATAGGCAGGTGGTCAGGGCTCTTCCCCTGGCACATGCATGCCAATTAAGTTTCAAAAAGTTAGCAGAGGCAAAGGAAAAAGTTATCAAATTTCCCAAGGGCAAAAATGAAGCACATAATGCATTTGAACACACAGAGCTCAGAAATCCAACTGCATGTGAAATAAGGCCATCGATTCCGCCAACTCATTGCTGGTAACACAAAATAATCAGTTCTCTACAAGTTCATCTGTATGAACAGTACCTCTGATAATATTTTCAGAATGTCATTATGTTTAAATTTCTAAAAGTGGGTCTCCAAGATCAGTAAAAGTTTAAAATGCTCTCTTAAGCCACTGGTATTTTTAAAAGAGATCTCAATCTGAAAATACAAACATTCGTCCTAAATGAGGCCAGTGGGATTAGCAAATCACAATTTCCAGACTGGATCCTCTCTGCTCTAAATCAAATGTCACCAGAAAGAGGCCACTGACCCAGAATGCATGAATTTTTAAATTCAATTCACCAACAGAACTGAAAGTGATGTATGATACTTTTTTCTCTTTGTTTTTCCTCTGTCCTCTGCTCTGCCTAATTCACTCACAACATAAACACTAGTCAAGCTCCTCATATCAGGCACAGAGCAAAAGGAAAACATCTACAAGGGTTTTTACACACTGGGAAGCAATTTCTGTCCAGAGATTCTGAGGAAATTAACTATTCTGATAGCACCCCCTAGTGGCCTAAAGCACTTTTTTGACCAAAGAGACTGCATTCTAACCTGCCTAAAAACAATGCATTAAAATTTTTTTAAAATAATGAAAACAATGAGCTTACACTCTGGGAACATCTGTCCAGTTAAACTAATAACTTTAACCTTTGGCCAACTGTTCTTTCAGCTTTAAAATAGGAAAAGTAACACCCCCTAATCACCAAAGCCCTGCCTGTGAGCATGAGTTCCTCAATACAATAAATTCCCAGTTGCTGCTGCTGCTGTTTAGTCTCTAAGCTGTGTCTGACTCTTTTAGACACCGTGGACTAGAGTCCGCCAGGTTCCTCTATCCATGAGATTTCCCAAGCAAGAATACTGGAGTGGGTTGCCATTTCCTTCTCCAAGGGATCTTCCTGACCCAGGGATCAAACCCAGGTCTCCTGTTTGGCAGGAGGATTCTTTACCGCTGAGCCACCTGGGAAGCCCATATTCACATAATGGCTATTTTAAAACATGAGGAATGCAGAAAGAAACACAAAGCGGCAATTGAACATGCAACCTCAAACCTACTTAGATCATCAGGCGTATTTACGTTAAATCCACAGTTCATGTGGTCACACACAGAGTTCTGGCCACTTCTTCCTGCTTAAGCACTTTGACTCCCTCCTCCTTTACTGATCTGGCTCTGAGGAGAACTGCAGGGACCAGGGAACTTTCTGGAAATGTCTCCATCACCCAGAACTGTATTAATTTGACCACAAAATACAATTATCTTCAAAACTGAGATTTTTCTTTTGGAGATGAATTATATAAAATGCATGTCAGATTACTGGAATTTGTTAACAGGAAATGTAATTTAAAGTGAGAAGTGGTAATAACAACAAATACCTAAACCATCACCCTTCAACCTCCTGACCCCCCCTCCCCAAATCTGATAGAGGTGCCTAGTACTCAGCACTAGTACCTAGTAGCTCAGAAGAGACCTAACACACTTTAGATCCTTCTACTCTGACCAAACCTGAGACCGTCAACCAAGCTAACCACACAGAATTAAAACCCACTGCCGCCCTCTACTGGGCAGACCTGGAACAAAACTAAAATCCACCCATCAAGCATTTGAAATCACCTAATTTTTCCTCCGGTTTCTTGATAATGTATAAATTTCAACATCTTATAAAATAATGATAAGCTTCCAAGAAGGGGGGGCAAAGCAATTTTAAAAAAATTCAGACCCATTTTCCCTCTTTATCAACTAAAAGAAGCGACAAAATGCTAGCAAACTGGGAGCCTGGCTTCAGAATTGGCTGCTATATGACAGCATGAACTTGGTCAGGGCCCAACCAACCTAGGTCTCAATTCTCAGGTCTAGAAATGGAAGAATCACAAACCAGGAGATATTTATCGTTCTGGTTGCTCTTTTTCACTCATTCTTCAAAATGTATAGCTTTTTAACAAGCTGTAATAATCTAACATATTATACCTCTATCCTGTTACTCGGGGCTTCACTGATTATTACAAGGACTCAATGGACATGAGTCTGAGTAAACTCGGGAGCTGGTGATGGACAGGGAGGCCTGGTGTGCAGCAGTCCATGGGGTCGCAAAGAGTTGACACGACTGAGTGACTGAACTTAGTAACGAGACAGATGTAAACCAAGGGCTGTGCATGTGCGTGAAGACCCACAGTACGTATGAGTCCCCCTTTCTCCCTTTCCCACATTTCCCCATGGACCAGCTCCAAGACCTTTTCTATTCTTGTAGGACATTCTACACCTGTATCCTAAAGTACTTATTCTCTGCTGCTCTCTGAGTTTTCCAGGTCTTGAGATGCAGGCACCATGTTCCCCACTGAAAGGCCAGCCGCAATGGCTGCACTGTATCCTCCTTTTATCTGTCTGCACACCCTGTGTCCATTATTGGCAGCAAGTGGTTGTCATGGCAGCAGCCCTTACTGCAGCAGAAACAGGAATGGTAGCAGTGGCACCCCCAGTGGCAGGAGTGAAAAAAGTTACAAAAACCCAACAGTGATATTAAAATAACAAAGCTGTAACAGTAAAGCTCTGTGTGTGTTTGTGTGTGTGTGTGTCTGTGTGTGTGTGTGTGTGTCTGTGTGTGTTAGTCGCTCAGTCCTGTCCGACTCTCCATCAACAGTGATATTAAAATAATAAAACTGTAATAGTAAAGCTGTGTATGTGTCTGTGTGTGTCTGTGTGTGTGGCAGGAGTGAAAAAAGTTACAAAAAACCAACAGTGATATTAACAAAACTGTAATAGTAAAGCTGTGTGTGTCTGTGTGTGTCTGTGTGTGTGTGTTAGTCGCTCAGTCCTGTCCGACTCTCCGACCCCATGGACTACAGCCTGCCAGGCTCCGCTCTCCATGGATTTCTCCAGGAAAGGATACTGGAGTAGGTTGCTGTTTCCTTCTCCAGGGGATCTTCCCGACCCAGGGATCAAAACCAGGTCTCCTGCATTGCAGGCAGACTTTTTACCATCTGAGCCACCAGAGAAGCCCAGTAAAGCCATATATGTGATTATAAAAATAATAAAATTTACCATGATTATGATAATAACTAGACTTATAGAGTCATTTACTATTTTGTGCCAATTATTGTGCTATACAGTTTCTACGCTTACCTTAGTCTTCAAAAGCATGAGGTAGGTTATTACCTCCCCCATTTTATGGATGAGACACCGAGCCTCTGGCAGGTGTTAACAAGTGCTAACGCTACCAAACTCCTACTAGCCATTTCTCTTCCCTTGAGAATCCTGAAAGCCCTTCTATCACATTATTGTCTCCACATCTGCAAGAACCCTGGCAAACTCACCACGTTCCTACAATGAAGTTTACAGGGTTCTCCTTGCGCCCATGAATGGCATGGACTCCCCCTCCATCACCATCATGTATATTAAATAGCAGACTGTGGGCTCTGAGAATGACAATTGTGTCTCCCCGACAGCCTGCTTTTCCTGACAGCGGAGTGAAAGTGCTGGTTGCTCAGTCATGTCTGTAGCCCACCAGGCTCCTCTGTCCATGGAATTCTCCAGGCAAGAATACTGGAGTGCGTGGGCATTCCTTTCTCCAGGGGATCTTTCTGACCCAGTGATCAAACCCAGGTCTCTTGCACCACAGACAATTTCTTTACCATCTGAGCCACCAGGGAAGCCCCTGCCTTTCCTATTTGTGCTGTTTAATCCTGCCCACCCTCCCTGTCTATATCTCCTTCCTATCCTCTCCCTTTTCTTCTTCTTTCTTCTGAGGTATAATTCAGTGGAAAGAGCACCAAAGCAGAAACAAGAATTGCCTCTTTAAGCAATGTGACTTTAAGCAAATCTCTTCAGCTCTCATGCATTCCTCTGCAGTACATAATAATACCTGCCCTGCCTACCTGTCTTGGAGCACAATTGTTTCAAATAAATAAGGAAGCATATCTGAAAGCAATCTAACAGGTGTGAAAGGATAGCATCTCTATGTGTATTTAATTCCTAGTGTTCTTAGGCGCTTCACAAACACACGTCCCCCACTTCACACAGTGGACGGGATTGATGTGGAGAGGGATGCCCTGGCCCACACCCACTGCCAGTGCCTTGATGAGGCAGAGATCATCTGGCCAATGGCGATGAAATAACGATGGTCATCCTCTCCTTCTTTTGGCAGGCCGCCATGGGCTCTTACTCCATTCTACCCAGAGCAACAGCAACAGCCACCCACGCCACCCCTCCTCCCCCACCTGCCTTAAGGCCTCTTTCCTTGCTTCCTGCTTCACTGCATATTTCTAAATTGCCTGTCTGCTGTATCCACAAGAATTATTCTCCTAATTGATCAATACATGATATCCACAGCAGCCACTGTTGAATGGAGCGGCCAGTGTGAGTCGAAGGCAGACTCCCTGGGCGGATCCTCTCACCCCCAGGGCAGCACCACGCCAGTGTCCTTGGCTCCATCTGAAGGATCAGGAGGCACAGCTAACAAAGGACACCAATTCAAATGTTTCCGCTTCCAGACCTGGCTCCGAGGCTGGAACAGCACCATTCAGCGCTCACCTCAATCTGAACATCACAGGCTAGCAAAACGTTCACTGTCTGCAAGGCTGCTGGGAAATTATAGAGAAATCCTATCGCTTATATCCTATGAATGTACAATCATAATGCCACAAAGCAGAAATGTTTCCTCGAAAAGGGACTAACGACCCAGTACAGTAAATACATTCACTTTACCTTTTAATGTTTTAATATAAAGAAGAAATATAATATTAATGAGCCCTTCCTATTAAGAGCTAATTGTGCTTACAGTGAAGAAGCTCACAGATACTCCTTAAGCATATGATAACATCACCAATAAAGGATTAAATCATCATGTGCCTTGTAATATGATATGCCAAGGGGGACACAGCATCACTTACAAGACAGTCCCATCAAAAATGCACACACTGCCTCTAATCATGAAGAATTACCAGACAAACGCAAACTACAAACCAGCTGTCCTGTACTCTTTAAAAGTGTCACAGTTGTAAAAGAAAAAGAAAGACTATTCCAGATTAAAGAAGACTAAAGGAGAGAGAATATATGATCTTGGACTGGGTCCTATACCAGGTAAATTATCATTGGCAGAATTTATATGAGATCTGAAAATTAAATAATAGTTTTACATCACTGTTAGGCTCCTGATGTTGACAATCATACTGTGATACAAGAGAATGGCCTTGTTTTTAGAAAATACACACTGAAGTATATTTAAAGATAAAGGGCATCATGTCTGTAGCTTTGAAACGTTCCAAAAGAAAGCATGAGAGAAAATAGAGAGAAATGTTTATACTATTCTGCTAACATTTTTGTAAGTCTGAAATTATTTCAAAATAAAAAGTAAAAACAGNAGTATATTTAAAGATAAAGGGCATCATGTCTGTAGCTTTGAAACGTTCCAAAAGAAAGCATGAGAGAAAATAGAGAGAAATGTTTATACTATTCTGCTAACATTTTTGTAAGTCTGAAATTATTTCAAAATAAAAAGTAAAAACAGTACCAGTTATCAACATATGTCAAGTTTCAAATGTGAACTATAATATTCCTACCTACTGATTCCTAAACACACAGAAGGACCACATGGAGCCTTGGGTCATTAATATAAAACCAATCTCAGAGGCTGATATATAACAAATTCTGGTACCCACAAATACCATCCGAGTTCTTTCAGTTCACGATGGCTTCACCCAAATGTAGCAGTGATAAAATACCCCTTTCCCCCTGATAATCACTAACCATTTTTAACTTCTCAATTTCATAATTAAGAAAGTGCAAACCATAAATCCTCCAGTGAGTCTACTTCCCATGNGGGAGGAGCTAGTGAATTAAATATGGGGGGTGACCTGACGACTACCCCTAGTGACCTCTTTTTCTGCTGCTCTAACCGACACCTTCACCCTTTTCTTTTTTCCCTCTATTTCATTGCTTTTCTCTTCAGTTCCTGCTTCCTCCTTGCTTCCTCTGACTCAGCTTTCCCTCCGGGCTTCCTTCGCCTTCCATCACTGCTGCAGATGGCTAACTCTGCCCACGGAAACATGGGAATTTTCCCCGAGAGACTCAGATTGGCGCAGGTGGTCACCATTATTCCTGTTTGGATAGGCCTCTGGCCCGCTGTGGGTCTGCACACCTGCTGGCTGCCTGGGTGGCTCCTTCATGGTGCCCAGGGGCTGCAGGGATGCGACTATGCAGGCAGGAGCAGGCCTCTCTTGATGGACGCACACCAGTGGCTGCTGTTTCTGGGGAGGCTTTGAGAAAGATGATTCCCCCGCAGAAGAGGGCTGTGAGCAGCTGGCACTTGGCATGTTCTGGGAGTACAGAAGAGTGTTAGAAAGAGAAGATGCACTTAAGAGAATGGATTTTCTTTTTCACTAAACCCAGTTTTCTTTAATAATGTCTATATTGTGAACTTGCTTTCTAAAATGCATATTTATAACAGAAACTTACCATGACTCTTAAAAGTGATTGTCAATAGCAAACATAATATTTGAACGTGGTCTCCAACACAGAGAGTTTCATTTATTAATAGTATACCAGTCAGAGATTTGACTCTGAGATATTTTGTTCATGCATAAACTATATATTTGAATCGACAGTCATATTAATGATAGAATGCAGATATGTATGTTTATGGTAAAAGAACCAACTGGATATTTTTTGAATCTCATTATATGCAAGATGTATGAAAACCAGGAGTCACAGAGAGTGAAATCAGGCCTCGATGTCACATTCAGTAAAAAATGTCAGAGGTGAGGGCTTAGAAAGTGCCATAGTGAAATACGAGGGGAAGGTGTGGAGTTGCAAGGGGTTTCATTTAAACACAAGGCTCACGTATTAATATTTTCATTGATTTATTTTCATGCCAATATGTTCTGACATAAATATGGTGATCTATAATGTATCGACCATAAAAGTCAACATTATTTTTAAAGCTGACTCAGGGAAATAAAACCTCATTGTTAGTGCTGATATATACGGTATGTTATTCTGTTGAAAAATTAACCTCTCCTATCCTGTTCCTGATTGAGCTAAATAAGAATGCCTTTTAATAGCCACTGACCTTTGTTGCATGTTTTGCTTCCTGGACAATGTTCAGTTTGCAATGGGGCAGGCCCATAGTATGAAGTCAAGAGAGGAAAAGTGAAAGTGAAATTTGCTCAGTCGTGTCCGACTCTTTGCAATCCCATGGACTATACAGCCCACGGAATTCTCCAGGCCAAAATGCTGGAGTGGGTGGCCTTTCCCTTCTCCAGGGGATCTTCCCAACCCAGGGATCGAACCCAGGTCTCCCATATTGCAGGTGGATTCTTTACCAGCTTAGCCACAAAGGAAGCGCAAGAATACTAGTGGGTAGCCTATCCCTTCTCCACCAGATCTTCCTGACCCAGGAATCGAACCAGAGTCTCCTGCATTGCAGGCAGATTCTTTACCAACTGAGCTACTAGGGAAGCCTGAAGAGTGGAAGACTCTGCCAATATTTTTTCCTTTTAGAGATTCAAAAGGCCTATGAAACTCCCCTGGCCAGATATTATGGAGCCATAAATTGTGTCTTCTGTATGAGAGCAATGATGAGAATAGAAAAAGAGTGGACAACCCCAAACAGGACACATGGGTACAGTGTCAGCCGTGGATGGTCACAGAGAAGAGAGTCTAGTATTCCAGAGGCAGGGAACACACCCTAGTGCTCTGCCCAAGCCAGCCACATCTGTGATGTGACTTTCAGTGAAATGATATTATGAAATAGATAGCAACCAAGGAGAATTTAACTTAGCAACATTGGAGAGAGTGCTAATGGAACCTGGGTACATTTGGATGACTTATTCTTCCACTAAGTTTCAGAGCAGAACAAATGTGCTGAATTTCAACAAAATACTGAGATATTTAGAAATACTGAGAGTCTGAGAGCTAGAGGGACCCTGGGGGAGGGCACAGCAACCCACACCAAGAGATCTCAGATATTCTTGCCTGGAGAATCCCATGGGTAGAGGAGCCTGGCAGGATGCAGTCCATAGGGTCACAAAGAAATGGGACTGAAGCGACTTTGCACGCACCGTGCACCATAAAAACACAAAACATCAAATGTATTAGCCAGGTGGGTTAAAAATCTTGTTAAAGTTATATATACTTGCTTTTCTCCCTGTGAAACTAAATTTCTGGCTGGGTTGCTTGCTGAGAAGGTAAAGAATTCACTGGGATATTTCCCTTCCTTATTATACAGGTTTATTGTAATCATCTATGGTCTACAATCTTTAACTTTGAGGCTATGGTAACTGGAAAGCTTGTTTTACATATTTGTTGTGTGGCATTCCATTTATTCACTATATATCTGTTATAAGAAATTGTATATATTAGAATATGTTTGGGCAGGAGATAGAATTTATATACCTAAGCAGTCATGTGCACACCAGCCCTGTTAATGACTTCACTCACTTTCTCCCATGACTCTGTTTCTACATAAATTCATAAACCCAGCTTCTAGTCAGGAACCATTAAAGCCCTTTGTCTTGGCTTTCTTGTTGTAGAGTTTATCTGAGGAAAGTATATATTTGTGATTCTAGAAGAATAATTTCTAAACAATATATGAAGCTTGTTTTCTTCTCACCACCCATGTCTTGATACCTCTTTCTCCATACCCACAGCTCTGTTCCATGCCCTGAGCTCCACATTTATATATCCAATTGTCTACTTGGCACTACCTGGATATTTTAGGTAGATTTTACTAATCTACTGTGGTCAAGAGTGAACTTCTGATTTCCTCATTTTTCTCCTACCAAATCTGCCTCTCTGCTGAACACTATCATTTCAGTAAATGGCACTGTTATATATCTAGTCATTCAAGCAAGCAAAATCCTGGAAATCATTCTTCAGTCTTCTCTTTTCCCTTTTCCCACACCAGTCCATCACTAAGTCTTACCAGGTATCTGTCACACCATCCACCATTGCCTGCTCACTGCCACCACCCTGGTGTTTGCACCGGGATCTTTTGTCCACTTCAACTGTACCCGTCACTTGTCTTCTTGTCTTCTTACCTACTCCATGCACAATAGTCAGAATGATCTGCACGAAGCAGAAATTAGACTCTGTACCCCTGTAAAGGTATTCTATTGTCTTCCTATTGTCCTTCAGAATAACCCCAAATGTCTTCCCAGAGACCATAAGATCCTGTGTGGTCTTATCCCTTATCTACACTTCAATCTCATCTCATCCTCTCTACCCCCTAGTTATGGGGCTGTAGCCACACTTGGAATGTGTCTGTTGGGTTATGGGTGTGCAACAGGAGAAAACTGTCTCTCTGTCTCACACACACACACATACACACACCACACCACACCCAGATTGGTGTCATCAAAGCCTAGGAACTTTTCAGAAGAGAGGTAGCCACGGAGGCCAGGAGCAGATGCAGTCTATTATGGTAGGACTTTTCCCTCTGTGCTAGTCCCCTCATGGCATGTGTGCACAGAACAGGACAGGGGCCTGCTGTGTCTAAGTGAGCAGCCAGATTTTGGCTGTACCTCAAGCCTTTTACACGTAGGACTCACTTCAAGACTTAACCTAACCTGTGTACTGTGTCCTTTGGTTTTCCAGGTTTGAACCAAATTCAGCATCAGCAAAGCCACATTATCCCATTGACAGAGAGTCAATATTCAGTTAAGCCTGAAAAATGTCTGCTTCTTGCTTTGAAGCATCTGGATAGCCTGTTTACCCATGGTTCATTCCTTGACTTTCATTCAGTTTGGATTATTCTCATGCTGAATTTGGTTCCAGGACCCAAATCACAAACTCACTTCCCTGAAGGCCTGTCTGTCCCCTGCACATATCATGCTTGTCCATGCCCCAGAGTGTTTACAATTCCTGCCCCAACTGCTTGGAGCACACTTTCCCAGTTTTTCCTCTGTATCACCAAATTCATCTCATCCTTCAGATCTTAGCTAAAATATCATGTTCTAAGAAGGCTTTTTACTATCTAAAACAATTTGGGCTGTAATTCCTACCTACAGCACCTAATTTACTTTCCATATTTTTTACAATAGCTTTATTACTTTGCTTGCTTGGTTTTTGTCTGTATGCCACTAAAATATAAGTTAATTGAGGTCAGGGACCTTGTCCGTCTTGTTCTTTTTTTTTTTTCTTTTAAATTATTTACTTATTTTCGCCTGTGCTGGGTCTTTGCTTCTGTGCGGGCTTCTCCAGTTGCAATAAACGGGGGCTACTGTCTAGTTGCATGGGCCTCTCACTGCAGTGGCTCCTCTTGTGGCAAAGCACAGGCTCTGGGGATACGGGCTTCAGTCATTGTGGCACATGAGCTTAGTTGCTCCCAGACACGTGGAGATCAAACCCATTTCCCTTGCATTGGCAGGCAGATTCTTTTCCACTGTACCACCAGGGAAGTCTTGTTCTTTTTTATATTCTCAGGCTTAACAGCACTTTGTACATAGTTGGCACTCAACAGATCTTAGCTGAATGATGGAGTGGGCTGTGTACTGTCCCTGAAGGGAGGGAGACAAGTGACTTGCTTTGCTGAGGGCCATACTGCCTCTCTTACTCAAGCAGGGTAGATTTCATTGCTGGGTTCACACAGACGATGACAGGCTAGCCTCTGAGACAGTGGTTGTTGGGGAACCACCATCATAGATGGGCGCAGAGAAAAGTAGCTTGAGCCTTCAGCCCCCAAAGTCTTGGCTGTTCATGTGTTGAGTTTTTCAATAGCCCTTACTCTTCAGCCTCCTTTCTAGAAGCCATGGATGATGATATAGAACATTATGAAAAGCACCTGTTAATGACCCCATAGCCAACTTTCCACACTGCTCTTGGAAATTCTGTACAATGTGAAAGTGAATACATAAAAGAAAAAAAAAGAATGCATTATGACTTGTCTTAATCTCCAAAAACAGTTATGAGGTTGGTCTTGCTACTCACAATTTTATATGAGTTGTTTTGTGATGACTGATCATTTTGTGATTTTCAGTTGGTTGATAACTGTGTCAGTCAGCTTTCATCAGATGATTTTGCAATAACAAAGAACCCTGAGCACCTAATGACTTAAAACAGCAAAGATTTGCTTCTCATTCTCCATGTGCCAGTGTGAGTAAGGGTCAGCTCCTCCCCATCTCTCTTCCTCATCTTGGGATCTAGGCTGAAGGAATGGCCCCTGTCTGGGACATGTTTGTCTTATAACAGAGGGAAGAAAAGAAAGAGAGGAAATATGCAATGCCCTTTAAAGCTTCTGCTTAGAAAGTTACACTTCAATTCTGCTTGCATGTCATTGGCCAAAGCACATCACATAGTCAAGCCTGGCATCAATGGGCCAGAAGGCAGAGCAAATGATTGAGAATGTTAATATAATCTTCCACAGGAAGTTTCTAATGATCAGAAAGTACTGTTCATGAAAATTTTTGGCAAACTTCTAGTAATGAAAATTTAATAAAGAATGAATATTTTTAATTGTCATCATGTATTAACAGTATATGAAAAGCCACATAATGCAAGACAAAGCCCAGGATATAGAGAATTTGGAGTCTGCATACCAATAGTTACTGAGTAAGCCTCAACAAGGCGTTTAGTATCACTGGACTTCCATTTCTGCAAAACATAGGGTTTAAATGAGAGGATCTCCAATTTCATTGTAAATAAAAAAATCCGTGTTCCACCAACTCCAGGTACATGCCAAGTGGTATATCTGGGTGGCAGTATTGGTAGTATTGAGGGTGTGATTTTCCGGGTCTCTTTGGGCTGTTAGAAAGCGTTGCTCTGCATTTTATAGGCAGGTGGGGAGATGAAAGACTTTCACCCTTAGTCAGCCTTAGAGGGAATGAATTTTGTACTTAATGTCTTCCCACTGAAGCCTTGCCACTTGCCCACATGGGACTGCTGTTCAGTTTAGAAGGGTTTTTCATTTTCAATTCACTTAGCCAAAGGGCAAGTTCTGACAAGGTGGCTGTTTGAGTTTTCTTGATGAGTGATGATGAAAAAAGCAGCACTAGGAAGTGAATGGAAATCCTGACTCCAGCCTGGCCCAAGATTGTTTTGGGAAAGAAAAAAATCAGGAAAGAAAAATAAGATCTTGAAAAATCTCATCAATCTAGAGGTAATTCTATATAATTCTTCATGTTGGATGAGCCTCAGGGGTTTGGGAAACTTATTCTGTGAGATGCTAACCTGAACATGTCAGGATTTTTTTTTTCTCTTGGTACATCTATTCCCGTTTTTCTTTGCTATTTAGGTCTACTTGGCATATATCTTAAATTAGAAATGCTTAGCTCTTTCAAGCAGATTTTCAGTGTAGATCAGACCCTGCAGAGCTTCAGCCACTGAATTAAAAACCTGACCAAGTTCTGGTTGACCTCTAAATGCCCATTCTTCATTTCTACAAAATTAATTTCATTTATTTTTGAATATGTGTCCTGAAAATGGTGGCTTTGAACTGTTCCCTGTAACCTAAACATATCACTGTCATTGTCATCACTACTAACAATTAAAATATTAGTTCAATTTAGTGGACTACCTTCTTGTAATGTGTTAAAACATTTTACATAAACATTGTCCCTGAGAGAAGCTCTCACACATGTACATCAGGAGATAGAAAAATGCAAGGATGTTTACTGCAGTTATTGTTTGAGTTCAGGAAAAAAAAGAATGCCTAAATATTCCCCAATAGAAAAACTGATCAATGTATTGTGCTATAATCATACAGTATTCATGCAGCAGTTAAAGTGAACGAACTAGAACATGTATCAATATGAAAATATCTCAAAAACATGTTGGGTCAAAAAAAGCAAGTGGCATAATTATACATACAGTATGAAACCACTTCAAGTTTAAAAACATGAAAGACTCCAAATTATATATAGGTATACATATTTATAGTAAAAGTAAAATGTAAAAGAAGGATACACAATAATTTCAAAATAATTGTCCCCTTTGTGGAAATTAGTTTTTGTCTATAACTTCTTTTATTTATCAAAAATAAGATCTCATAAAAACAAAAAAAAAACCTCAAATATTAGATATTAACCTTGGCTAAATCTTGCTGGTAGGCATGGGGGTATCTGTTATTGTTTTTTTAATGCTTTTTGGTATATGGGAAATAATATTAAAACAGTCATTCCCTTTCTCCATTTTCTCCTTTTTTCTCATATCAACTTCAGAGAGGTATCATAGAATTGCATGTGGAAAACAACCTCTAGAAGATGGATAATCTTCATGGGGTTTTGAGAAGGTGATTTCTTTTTTGTTTTTAATTTAAAAACATCCCCTCAAACTTAGATCGACTCTTTGCGACCCCATGGACTGTAACCTATCAGGGTCTTCTGTCCATGGGATTTTCCAGGCAATAGTACTGGAGTGGATTGCCATTTCCTTCTCCAGTGGATCTTCCTGACTCAGGGATCAAACCCAGGTCTCTCGCATTGTAGACAGATGCTTTACCGTCTGAGCCACCAGGGAAGTCCTAGATTCCAGATAGGTTTTGAAAAAGATCTGGACTCTCAGGCCCTTTTCATTCATAATGATTTTTTTTTTCAGGTGTCCTTGAGTCCCTTCCCTTGCTTCTGGCAGCCCTGTGCTCAAAATACTCCTGTAGCCACCCGCTGTCCTCAGATCTAAGACCAGGCGGCCTGTAGCATCCGGCCTCGGGCATCTCCCCTGCCTCTTGGACTTCTGTCTGCCGCCACATTCCCTCTTCTCTCCCACCAGGTCTTCACAAGGCAGTGGCTTCTGCCTGTCTTCCTGTTGTGCCTCATCCCCCTTCAGCCCCCAGGCTCTAGGTGCGTCTTCAAGGATCTCCTCCCTGAGCCCCTCAGTAGGGTCTGTGTTTTCCTCATTTTCTACTGGTTCCCCAGTGCTGGGCATATGCTCCATACGTATTTATTAACTCTCATTAACCAACTTGAAATTAGAATTGGACACCAATTCTAATTGGGGTCCAATTAGTAAGTGAATCATGTGACACTCTTAACACCCGTTATCCCTGTTTACGAATGGAGATGTCTGTTTATTCTTGCCTCATTTTTTGCTATACATAAGACATTAACAGGCATACAGTTATCTTACCAGACTTAACAGAAATTCCTGTCATGTTCTTTGCACATATTTAAATTTAATATTACTTAGTGACAGCAATAGAAAGCTGTTGCCTCATGAATTAAGTTTCAGTAGTTATTTTTAAGTTAGTTACCTGTAAAGTAGACAATCTGTCCTCCAAGTCAAGGGCATCTATCGGTAATAAAGATTCTTAGGATTTTCTGCTGAGTTTAATATCAGTATTAGCATGCACTATGCATGGAAGAAAGTTCCTGAAACACATTCCATGTAAAGCATGCTTGTTTTAAACTAAAGGCTTTAATTATGGAAGTAAGGATAATTTTTTTGAGAGTTTCATTGTATCAGGCAGTCCCTTAGAAAGAATTCATTGGGTGGTGTTTGAGTCAGAATCCTCTTAGCTTAATAATGCAAGTGAAAATTTAAGTAGTGTTTTCACGTAAGGGGCTGGAAGTCTGCAGATCTTAATAGGGTATATCTAATAACACGTTAATAACTCACAAATTGTCGGGTTTGGACTACAGAGCCAGAGAGAAAGGACTTTCATAAATTATGCATGTCTGACAAATAGGTGATACATTTTTCAAATCACAAAAGTTCTTCAGAATCAAGTCTGCTCTGTGGAGATAATTAAAGAAAATCAATGTGTGTTTATTGATAGATATTTGACTTGAAAACACATTTTCCACACTCGCTCAGACAGTGGGGCGCCCGAGCTTCAAGTCCAGTTCTCTGGGGTGGGAGGCAGAGTATGGTGGGTGTGGTCCTCTTGACTCCACACACTGGTTCTTGCCTTGGTCCTTGCCCTGACGCTAACCCTTGCAGAGCTGAGGACGATTGACTTGACTTCCTGTCTCTGTCTCTTTCCTGAGTGAGAGTATAACTGTGTCTTAGTTTCACTGGGACCAGGAGAGGCTTAATTCATCAATGTTGGTAAAGTGCTAGGAAGATGAGAAGTGCTGTGTCCATTCTAAGCAGCATTATTGATTCATTTTTTTCCTTGTGGTTAATATAAAATTCTCCACATATCAGATAATGGCTCAGCATTGCATAAATAGCCAAGAATTTCTGGCAGAAGAGATGTGGCCTGTGTTTTCCCCTAGGAAAACTGATGTCTGTAAAATGCCTTTGCTTTCTCTCAAAAGACATTGTTATTTGATTTAAACTGATTATATTGGTACTGTATTTTTATTTGCCTATCAGTGTATTTTCTTTTTATTTGCTTGTTTTGGTTTGCTTTTTCAGTAACTATTGGTGATAATGTTGAACCTAGTAAATGCTTTATACTGTGGAAGGCCTGGATTGGTAAATATTTTACTTATCCATTTTAGGTAATCCTGTTTGTCAAATAATAAGGAGGGTACATACATACATACATACATACATATATACATGTGTGTGCATATATGTATATGTGTATCTATATTAGCATATGTTTGTGTATATATACAAAGAAATATAAAATGGTAATTTGCATTATCCATAATGTATAATCCTGTTCATTAAATAACAGGCTATAGGTGTGTATGTATACATAATAAAGAGGTATGTATATATACGTAATACACACATATAAATATATCAATTTTATGCTAATATGCTTAACATGTCTATTATTATTCTACTAAAATAATGTAACATAAGTAACTACTAATTATGACATTTAGCTAATTCAGCATTCTTTAAAATATTTTAGGAATTGTACTCCTGAAATTACTTTTCACAGGCATTTAAAAAGCATATGAAGAATTTAGACTAGTTACTTTATCATTATAATTTAAAGAAATGGTGTGATATAGTTGAATTATCTAGCTTATTATTCATCAGAGTTGGTTCTGGATCACTTTTCCAAATTCCAAACAGACCCTCACAAGATAGAGGATTCAGCACCATTGGTTACTGTAAAAGAGAACATGCAGTGGGCTCTGAAGATTGCTCTGAATGGGAAGACTCTTTTTTGTTACATGGGGTCTGGTTTGTTTGTTTAAACAAAATTCTGTTTCTAATGGTATTATGCTCATGGCTTTTAGAAGGTGTCTGTCCATGATACATACTGGAAAAAGAAATCAGTTTCATTATCTTATGGTCACACTATTTGTGTGGAGCTCAGCCGTGAAAATCATCTCCATAAACACCACAAAGATTTATAAGAATTTGCTTGTTCCATTTGTCACTCATCAGTTCTTTTCCTACATTATTTATTGGATGCTTGGTATGTATTAGATGCCTTGAAACACATTAAAGAGTAAAAGACAGCCCTTATTGATAAGGAAGTTGTGATCTGATTGAGTCAAAGAAAATGCCCTAGAAACAAGAGATTAAATAAACGTTTATGGACGAGGCTAGTAGGTGTCCCCACATCTGCTCCTTCCTCAGTAACAGAATTCCAGTTTGTAGGTGGCCACCCAGGGTAAAGATGCATCTCTCAGCTTCCCTTGCCAGTGCCAGGGGCCAGTGCCAAGTCTGGACCNAAGCCTTTTCTTCTCATGCACAAGGACAAGGAATCAGCTGAAAAGGTATACAGCTGCACTTACTCTGTTCTCCTGGGTCATTATTAGCATGTTCTCATTTAGAATTTACAGTGTCCTATGGTCCAGAAACACCAAATCTCTCACTACCCTTCACCACATTCCTGAGATCAGAAAGAATTTCCATTTCACAGACAGAAAAATCAAGGTGAAAGAAAATTAAGCACTTTCTTAGTGGTCCAGTGGTTAAGAATCTGCCTGCCAATGCAGGGGACACAGGTTGGATCCCCAGTCTGGGAAGATTCCACATGCCACGAGGCAGCTGAGCCCATGCCCCAGCTACGGAGCCCGCATCTAGAGACTGTGCCCTGCACAGGCCCCGCAACTGGAGAAAGCCTGCACGCAGCAACAAAGACCCAACACAGCCATGAATAAACAAACAAAACTGATTCCAGAACAGTACTATCTTTCAGCAAAAGGACCGCGAATGGACCAAATTCTCTGCCTCCAGGGAAAAAAAATTAAAACAAATATCCTTAATTTCTGAACTTACTTTTACATCCAAAAAACACAAAATCATGTTATGTCACTAAACTACCAGAGAAGACACACTGGTCTGTCTCTATTTTTTAATGAGCTTTTCCTGATTTAGAGGAGTCATTCTGGACGCAGACAAGATCACCTACCCACATGGAATTATGTGGCTCTCAACGAATGCTTCACACTTGGGGCAGTCATGAATATGAGAAGCCTCTTTATCTCACACCAAATGGCTGCACTGATGGGCAGCTACAATACCAGTCCCTCTCTCCCTTAAATATGAGGGTTGTTCATGTTACAGAAACACACGTATTGAAAACCAGCTCTTAACTTGGATTACCATAAGGGAGGAGCAGCAGAGATTATGATTTATGACAACGAATTTCAAACAGCTTGGTTCCCGAAATATCCAAAGCTTGGTCAACACACCCAGCTGTCATGTAAACACTGGTGTATCAATGAACTGTTTCTGTTTTAAAAACAAACTGAGGAGACCAAAATCAAGGGACTAACAAAGAGTAGCCTCTGAGGAACGTATCCCCAACCAAGAAACTAGAGCACAGTCAACTAGGGGCCCCACAGCAAACAGGAAGGGAGACGCTGAGAGGCCAAGTCTAAGAAAGAGGAACACGAAGAGCACCAGCGGCTCCTCTGTCTCGATTGTTAAATTACATTTGCTTAAACGCTTCAAGAACCTACATGTAAAGAGTCATCTTACCACAAAGGCTTGCAATTCACATGGTGATTAAAATAGTATTTACTTCCTAGTGGCCAAGCCCACCGGAGAAGGCAATGGCACCCCACTCCAGTACTCTTGCCTGGAAAATCCCATGGACGGAGGAGCCTGGAAGGCTGCAGTCCATGGGGTCGTGAAGAGTCGGACACGGCTGAGCGACTTCCTTTTCACTTTTCACTTTCATGCATTGGAGAAGGAAATGGCAACCCACTCCAGTGTTCTTCCCTGGAGAATCCCAGGGACGGGGGAGCCTGGTGGGCTGCTGTCTATGGGGTCACACAGAGTCGGACGCGACTGAAGCGACTTAGCAGCAGCAGCCAAGACCACATGAGGGGTTTCAAATGAGGAACAGCACAGATGCTTATCAACATCATGAGCCCAGGAGAAGGAAGGCAGTTTATTATTAACAGGAAGCCCAGGAGCAAGTATATGCCAAGCATTTGAGAGGTTCAAGAGAGTGACAAACGAGTTTCAAATGGCTTTTTCTTGGCCCACTGAAGCATGCATTCATTGAGTCAACGAACATTTGTGGGCACTTACTATGAACAAGACATGCATTCTGATGGATGCTGTCCCGGTTGGCATACCTGCCATGGAACCCACGGNGCAGACTCCCTGGGCGGATCCTCTCACCCCCAGGGCAGCACCACGCCAGTGTCCTTGGCTCCATCTGAAGGATCAGGAGGCACAGCTAACAAAGGACACCAATTCAAATGTTTCCGCTTCCAGACCTGGCTCCGAGGCTGGAACAGCACCATTCAGCGCTCACCTCAATCTGAACATCACAGGCTAGCAAAACGTTCACTGTCTGCAAGGCTGCTGGGAAATTATAGAGAAATCCTATCGCTTATATCCTATGAATGTACAATCATAATGCCACAAAGCAGAAATGTTTCCTCGAAAAGGGACTAACGACCCAGTACAGTAAATACATTCACTTTACCTTTTAATGTTTTAATATAAAGAAGAAATATAATATTAATGAGCCCTTCCTATTAAGAGCTAATTGTGCTTACAGTGAAGAAGCTCACAGATACTCCTTAAGCATGTGATAACATCACCAATAAAGGATTAAATCATCATGTGCCTTGTAATATGATATGCCAAGGGGGACACAGCATCACTTACAAGACAGTCCCATCAAAAATGCACACACTGCCTCTAATCATGAAGAATTACCAGACAAACGCAAACTACAAACCAGCTGTCCTGTACTCTTTAAAAGTGTCACAGTTGTAAAAGAAAAAGAAAGACTATTCCAGATTAAAGAAGACTAAAGGAGAGAGAATATATGATCTTGGACTGGGTCCTATACCAGGTAAATTATCATTGGCAGAATTTATATGAGATCTGAAAATTAAATAATAGTTTTACATCACTGTTAGGCTCCTGATGTTGACAATCATACTGTGATACAAGAGAATGGCCTTGTTTTTAGAAAATACACACTGAAGTATATTTAAAGATAAAGGGCATCATGTCTGTAGCTTTGAAACGTTCCAAAAGAAAGCATGAGAGAAAATAGAGAAAAATGTTTATACTATTCTGCTAACATTTTTGTAAGTCTGAAATTATTTCAAAATAAAAAGTAAAAACAGTACCAGTTATCAACATATGTCAAGTTTCAAATGTGAACTATAATATTCCTACCTACTGATTCCTAAACACACAGAAGGACCACATGGAGCCTTGGGTCATTAATATAAAACCAATCTCAGAGCCTGATATATAACAAATTCTGGTACCCACAAATACCATCCGAGTTCTTTCAGTTCACGATGGCTTCACCCAAATGTAGCAGTGATAAAATACCCCTTTCCCCCTGATAATCACTAACCATTTTTAACTTCTCAATTTCATAATTAAGAAAGTGCAAACCATAAATCCTCCAGTGAGTCTACTTCCCATGAAAGCACAGACACCGTGTTATTAAAAAGACACACCGTGTATCCCCACTTCATCCCTTCTCCGGCCAACGTACTTTTTAGCTAAGCGGTTGGCATTTAGACAGGGTGCCCCTGTCCTGCCATCAGTGAGCTTTAGCCACAGCAAGTGTGTGATTATGAGTGTGAGTGTGTGGGGACTCAAGGTTTATTTCACAAACATAAAGCAAAGACGTCAGCCAGCTCTGATATTCAGATGCTCCTGTAGGAAGTGCACAGAGTCCTAAGCATCTACATCTGATTCTAACAGAATGATTTACACCTTTTCCACCCAGAGAGTCCAGGAATGTTAATGATGGAACAATACTCTGTCAAGCTTTCAAACCCAAAAGACAGCTGGAGACAGGCCCCTAAAAAGCCAAATGAGAAGAAAAGAAAGCCTTTTCTTCTCATGCACAAGGACAAGGAATCAGCTGAAAAGTTATACAGCTGCACTTACTCTGTTCTCCTGGGTCATTATTAGCATGTTCTCATTTAGAATTTACAGTGTCCTATGGTCCAGAAACACCAAATCTCTCACTACCCTTCACCACATTCCTGAGGTCAGAAAGAATTTCCATTTCACAGACAGAAAAATCAAGGTGAAAGAAAATTAAGCACTTTCTTAGTGGTCCAGTGGTTAAGAATCTGCCTGCCAATGCAGGGGACACAGGTTGGATCCCCAGTCTGGGAAGATTCCACATGCCACGAGGCAGCTGAGCCCATGCCCCAGCTACGGAGCCCGCATCTAGAGACTGTGCCCTGCACAGGCCCCGCAACTGGAGAAAGCCTGCACGCAGCAACAAAGACCCAACACAGCCATGAATAAACAAACAAAACTGATTCCAGAACAGTACTATCTTTCAGCAAAAGGACCGCGAATGGACCAAATTCTCTGCCTCCAGGGAAAAAAAAATTAAAACAAATATCCTTAATTTCTGAACTTACTTTTACATCCAAAAAAAACAAAATCATGTTATGTCACTAAACTACCAGAGAAGACACACTGGTCTGTCTCTATTTTTTAATGAGCTTTTCCTGATTTAGAGGAGTCATTCTGGACGCAGACAAGATCACCTACCCACATGGAATTATGTGGCTCTCAACGAATGCTTCACACTTGGGGCAGTCATGAATATGAGAAGCCTCTTTATCTCACACCAAATGGCTGCACTGATGGGCAGCTACAATACCAGTCCCTCTCTCCCTTAAATATGAGGGTTGTTCATGTTACAGAAACACACGTATTGAAAACCAGCTCTTAACTTGGATTACCATAAGGGAGGAGCAGCAGAGATTATGATTTATGACAACGAATTTCAAACAGCTTGGTTCCCGAAATATCCAAAGCTTGGTCAACACACCCAGCTGTCATGTAAACACTGGTGTATCAATGAACTGTTTCTGTTTTAAAAACAAACTGAGGAGACCAAAATCAAGGGACTAACAAAGAGTAGCCTCTGAGGAACGTATCCCCAACCAAGAAACTAGAGCACAGTCAACTAGGGGCCCCACAGCAAACAGGAAGGGAGACGCTGAGAGGCCAAGTCTAAGAAAGAGGAACACGAAGAGCACCAGCGGCTCCTCTGTCTCGATTGTTAAATTACATTTGCTTAAACGCTTCAAGAACCTACATGTAAAGAGTCATCTTACCACAAAGGCTTGCAATTCACATGGTGATTAAAATAGTATTTACTTCCTAGTGGCCAAGCCCACCGGAGAAGGCAATGGCACCCCACTCCAGTACTCTTGCCTGGAAAATCCCATGGACGGAGGAGCCTGGAAGGCTGCAGTCCATGGGGTCGTGAAGAGTCGGACACGGCTGAGCGACTTCCTTTTCACTTTTCACTTTCATGCATTGGAGAAGGAAATGGCAACCCACTCCAGTGTTCTTGCCTGGAGAATCCCAGGGACGGGGGAGCCTGGTGGGCTGCTGTCTATGGGGTCACACAGAGTCGGACGCGACTGAAGCGACTTAGCAGCAGCAGCCAAGACCACATGAGGGGTTTCAAATGAGGAACAGCACAGATGCTTATCAACATCATGAGCCCAGGAGAAGGAAGGCGGTTTATTATTAACAGGAAGCCCAGGAGCAAGTATATGCCAAGCATTTGAGAGGTTCAAGAGAGTGACAAACGAGTTTCAAATGGCTTTTTCTTGGCCCACTGAAGCATGCATTCATTGAGTCAACGAACATTTGTGGGCACTTACTATGAACAAGACATGCATTCTGATGGATGCTGTCCCGGTTGGCATACCTGCCATGGAACCCACGGGCAAGGAATGGTGTGTAGTTGAGAACCAACTTACTCTTCAAAATGAGAATTATGACAGGAAAACAGCCAACTTAATGAAGCTGGAGAGCCAGAATAAAATTACTGTGGGGCCCTTCTCTTTTCTATTATGATGTTTAAAGAACTAATTCACATTTTTCTCTGTGTGACTTTTAAAATGTGTGGCCATTTTCCTTTTGAAGGAATGACTGGACAAGCCCCGAGGTTTAAGTCTCAGATCAAGGAGCAAACAAAAGGGCAGAAGACATGGTTGGAAAAATCATCTCCCAAACGGAGCTCTTTGTTATTTAAGATACTTTTGAAATGAAATTTGGAATGCACAACACAATAATATGTAACAATACGTAATCTAAACTTTAAAAAAAGGAAAGTGGCAGCCTGAACAGATTCTTTGCTGATGAAGTGTCAAAGGAAAGTATGGGTCATGCAGTAGGAACTAGAGGTCCTTTAAGTTTAGTATACATTATTAGAGTTGCCCCTTGCACAACACGAGTTTGATGTGCAAGTCCATTTACATATGGATTTTTTTCAGTGTTCACTACAGTACAACACAATCCACAATTCAGTGAATCTGCAGGTACAGAGGAACTATATACACCGAGGGCAAACTATAAATTAATGCTCGGATTTTTGACTGCACAGAGGGCTGGTGTGCTGTTCAAGGGTCAATGGTATAAGGCGGGAAGGGGAATGAATTCACGGTGCCATGAATTTAAGGCTAAGGAGCTTGCACTTTATTTGATAGGCAACTTGTGTTTCCCCCCATTTATTTGCTTTTGTTTAATTTTGGAAACCACTTTTGAGCAATTAAGTGACATGATTAGACAGTTAACCTGGCACTAGTGCCCAAGGTGGGCTGCAGTCCATGGGGTCGCTAAGAGTCGGACACGACTGAGCGAGTTCACTTTCACTTTTCACTTTCATGCATTGGAGAAGGAAATGGAAACCCACTCCAGTGTTCTTGCCTGGAGAATCCCAGGGACGGGGGAGCCTGGTGGGCTGCCGTCTATGGGCTCGCACAGAGTCGGACACGACTGAAGCGACTTAGCAGCAGCAGCAGCAGCACCCAAGGTGAAATGGGGTAGGAAAGGAGTTATTAACAGAAATCTACTGCAAACGTTCAATTAAAAACAGTAGGAAACATTCCAAGAAACGGTGCAGAGGGAAATGTGGAGAGGACTCAGAAGACAAAGAAGGTGGTCTCTGATCCAAAATCAGCCCAAGGTCCTGAGGCCAAGTGGCTCAGGGAGCAGCACCAAACCCAGGCAGGTGCGGCTGGGAGGGGAAACACTGCACTAGGAGCCGGGCGGGAGGCTTGGGCAGGACGCAGGCTGGGGAAGCCCCTCGGGGAGCAGTTACACGATGAGATCAGAGGGAAACCAAAGCAAAGGCCTTTGGGGGCACACACTGTACAAGTTAGTGGCTTTCTAACAGCTTTCTACACCTGTGGCTGACGTTCTAGTTATCTGATTAGAGGACCCCATGCTAGACCCCGACACCCCAAGCAAACACTCTAGGCACCTCCTTAAGCCTTCTGGACGGAGTCCACACACTCTGGCGGGTACTCTCGACTTTCTGCTGCCTCAGACTAAAGCTCTGGCTTCTCTATGCTGCCCCTTGGGAGGTCTCACTCTGACGGAATATTGCTAAATTTTCACTACAGAGCCATCCCAGAGACCAGCCCTGGCTCACATCTCCGAAGTCAGGCCAGTGATCCCCCATCACCCACCCAGACTCACAGCCTGAGAACCAGCCCATTCCAAAGAATTCTGCAGGTCTAGGAGACGGGCTCAGATACCCACACAAGATGGGTCATTTCTTGAAGTCTATTTTAAAATCTAATATTTAAAGCAATTTGAAAGCCCAGCTAAATGTATTTCATACCCAGTGATTTAGAAAAAGTAGTGTCTAGACGTTAACAGTTACTAACACCTAGGTATCCTGAGATGCAACCTCTCACGCATATATNTCTATTTTAAAATCTAATATTTAAAGCAATTTGAAAGCCCAGCTAAATGTATTTCATACCCAGTGATTTAGAAAAAGCAGTGTCTAGACGTTAACAGTTACTAACACCTAGGTATCCTGAGATGCAATCTCTCACGCATATATTTCTTGGCCAACTTTACTTACAGAGCAGACAACTTAGATTCATGTCAACTTCCCCTGTAAGTATTAATTGTAAAAAGGAAATAAAAAGAAACTTCCCCTTTCTAAATCTGTGCCTACATCAATATTTTAAATTTAAATATCTAATACAATTTTAAAGTCAAACTAAACCAAACCAAATCTGAGGTTAAATTTTGTTAAGTTTCATACCATAATAAAATCTGTCATTACAAACAAAAAAAACTCTGGGTCAACAACACATAAATACACTCACACATACATACCATTTTTTTTAAAATCTAAAACCCAGTTTTTTAGGTAATTATTAACATAATTTAGTTAACATAGCATAGACTACAGAAAAAATCAAGGTCTTTTAGAGAAAAGAAACTATGTCACAGATACTCAAAATAACCATTAAAAATGAAAGTTTTTTTTTTTCATTTTGTCATTTCAAGCTGATTAAAAATGACTGCTCATCTTCAGTATAATCCACCCCCCCAAAAAAGATATTCAAAGATATTTTACCTCTCCAGTGTTTTAGTCTCAACATAAGCCCCTCCCCTCCGACCTTCTTTAAGCAAAGCCAATACATGGAAAAATGAAATCATTTTTGAGTTTCACATTGTTTCTACACCCAAACACACAGCTGCAGCCGGAGGTAACCAAAAGGCAAAGTGCAATTATCTGAGTAATCACTAACCCAGTAATCTCTAAATACACACCCTGATTATGTGGAAATCTTTTTTTAGTCTTCTACAGGCTCCACTTCCCTGGGTGGGGGAGAGGCGCCCACTGGGGCCGGAGTGCTCAGGCGCTTACCTTTTTGGCTCTCTGGGCTATGTCTGGTGTTCTTGTAAGCAGCTTTTCAATCAGGTACTCTCTGTTCTGCAAAACAAATATTCCCACGGTTTGGCATCACATATGATACACTGAAATTCATAGTGATTTTTAAAATAGCAGATTTACTTGGGTTTTTAAGCATGTTACCTTGGCTTTCTGGAAGAATTTGCATTTTAAAAGTTCTGCTGCTGTGGGCCTGAAAGATCAATAATAAATCAGAGTTGAAACAATGACCACTCAATAAAGACACTGCCTCGATGAAACAACTTAATCCTAGAGTCTTTCTGGAAGACCAGTTTCAGGAATAGCAAACCACAGACTAAACTCATCGTAAGCTGGCACCAAATAAACTGGCGCTGATTTTCCAGTTCTTTTCAAACACCTCTACTGCAAAACACACCAACTCCTGTACGTTAAATATTTGGGGCATGATCAACTTTCCATCCTCCCTCCTTATACTTCACTAAGTGAATGCAGGGTTTCTGAAAGGTGGCAGACTGACACGTCTGTGAGCTAAATCCCTGTATTTATTCAGAAGCAGTACAAGCGGCGGTATGACCCTATCAAGGAAACTGTGTCCACGGTGTTCTACGATCCTCCATGAGCGGAGGTGTCTGCAAGGGGACCACGCATGTGTACAGGCTCCATCCACCCACCAAGTCACCCTGTCTCTTGTGTACTCGGACTCCTGGTTTCAAGGGAACGTAAGTGTGACAGAGGCTGACAGAATGCAAAGTCATTTAAAAGCATTACGAGACTAGTCTGATTGTTCCCTCATGTGTCACTTGTTTCTCCGTCCTGTATTTCCCATAAACTGACAGCTGGGTCTGAAGGCCTGGCTAGGTTGACACAAGTATTTGGGGGAAGAACACTTCATAGCTGATGCACATTGTCATTACTGCAGCACTGGGAGGCACATGATGATAGCTTATTTCACCGGGACAGATATCATGTTGAAACACTTGGTCCCCAGGCCCGAGATCTCTCCAAGGTAAGTTTGCCCCACTGCAACTGGCAAGTGTCCTGTCAGATAATACTCTGCCATGATATGCATATCCTGTCCTGGAGAATCTTTCACCTGCTGGTTTTAGCATCTTTGTCTTAAATAATTATTTCACTGGAGGTGGCAGAACACTGATTTTTCTATTTCTATCATTCCTTCTATATTAAATAACTGGCACTCTTCCACGAAGAACCACTTCCTTAATCAATAGTTCCTGCAGGCATGCAGAAAGAATCACATAAGCCTAGAGGAGAGTCAGCAAGATAACTCGGCTGTTCTCTTGAAAAAGTTGGTGTCATAGAAAAAAAGGGGAGACGTGAGGGGACTGTTTTAGATTAAAACAGATTTCAACATAAAACTAAAAGCAACATGTGACCTTCTCCTAAGTTTTGAATTTTAAGAGGAGAAGAAGCTACAAGAGACATTTAGAAATAGAGTTGGGTGAATGTGCTAGGCAGTGGGCACTTTTAGTAAATTTCTGTTCACTTACTTAAGTGTGGAAAAGTGTTTCGGTGATGGAGGGATGTGTCTTTATTCGGAAGGAATGCACGCTGACGTCCTAAGTTTGTTCCTTATTTTTAGGTAATAGGGACAGCAGATATGAGAAAGGTGAATAATTGTTGAATCTAGGTGTTTACAAAGACGTAAACACTGTATTATCATCTTTTCTGTATGTTTTAAACTTTTCATAATAAAAAACTGGGAGGGGGGAGGGAAGCCTGAGTGAGTATCATTAGGTCTCTTCTCAGGCAGTGATTGTCCAAGTGCCTAAGACTACTGTGCTACGGAATCCAGGTTTACAGGGAGTCCTCACACTTGAAGAGACTGGAAACCAGTGCTCTGAACCAGGAAGCCCTACTAAAATGTTTCCAGGGACCCAGCATGCAAAAGAATTAGGGAACGTCATTCAGCGCAATGGTGAACAAACTGTGACAGTCTGCAGGGGCCATAGACTGCATTTCTGTGCAAAGAAATTTTCTCTCTAAATTGTTATTGTGCTTTTCCTCAATTTCAAGTGGAATACTGGTTACAAGTACCTAACAAAGAACCCCAAACGGCCATACCCAATGCAACCAGCAGCCTCTAATTGCTAATTTCTTTGAGTAACTAAAGGTCTACGTGACAGGTGGGCCACACTTTACATTCTGTGTTTCATATTCCTTGGTAAGTTGATTCAAATTCAGGAATTTTTACCTTGGACCTTGCTTCTGTACTTTGCTTACCAGGCAACTAGAACTAAAAAGGATAACTGACATGATTTAACTTTGGTTGCTTTTTTTTTTTTAATTTTAAACGTAGACTACTCTTAAGAGATCACTGGTAGAGTTTTTTGCTTCCAGCAACTGCAAATTCATCCTTTCATTCTCTCAGTAAGTATGCAATGAACACCGGCTACTTGTCAGGTATCATGCTAGATCCTAAGCACGCTCTGATGATGCTGACAGACATAAACACCACCCTCGTCAGCTTACAATCTGGCAGATAAGAGACTATGCTGTCAGGCGGGGAGAGGATGGTCAGAACATTCGAACACATGGGTTGTGTTCGTGGGAAGGAGATGGCTATTGAGAACATTCAGAACCATTACACAAGGGACTGGTTATGTCTGGCAACTAATGCTATGAAACCAAATTTCAAAAACCAAGACACGTACAAAATAACCTAGATTCAATTTTTTTTTTAATGAAAAGAAAAGAAACCTATGAAAATTAAGATGATGAAGGAACTCAAAGCCACTCTTTTGGTTGAAATCCTCCACTCTCTCTGGTCAAAGGGCTTCCCTGGTGGCTTGGACGGTAAAGAATCTGCCTGCCGTGTGGGAGACCTGGGTAGAATCCCTGGGTTGGGAAAATTCCTGGAGAAGAGAACGGCTACCCACTCCAGTGTTCTTGCCTGGAAAACTCCATGGACAGAGGATCCTGGCAGGCTATAGTCCATAGGGTCGCAAAGAGTCGAACACGACTGAGCCACATACAATTTCAGTGTTTTTCTGGTCAATATTGTTTTGACAGTCTCCTGGCTAGTCTGTCTGCCACTTCTCTTTTCCTCATTCCAACCGACCATCCACACTGCTCCCTAGCTGGCTTCTAAACAAAAAATATTTTCTTATCCCTCCTAAAGGATTTTAGTGGCCTGAGATCCCAACTCCTCCAGCCTCACTTCCCATCATGCCCCATGCCAATTTACCCTGCAAACACAGTGACAGTCTCACCCACACCTTGCTCTTTCATGACAAAGCACACTGCTGTGCTTCAGAATTGTTTGTAACCAACTGGCACACCCTTGCTTATCCATCAAGAACCCATTTAAATGGCATCCATCTTCAAAGATACTCCTCCCAGGTCCTACAAGTAGGAGTCATTGCTCACACACCAATCCACCCACACTCATTTTGCAATTCTCTGTTTCTGTATCTCACTGCCTCCACCTCACGAGGTTACAAAGCCCTTCCAAGGAAGGGACCACACCGTGTTCACTTTTTTGTATCCCCAAAGCCTAACACAGACCACAAAAACTGCTGTAGCTCAATTTCATGCCAGAATCAAATACACAGTAAAAGTGATGCTACTAAACATCTAAGCACCAAACTACAACTTCTGGAACTATAGTTAGCACCAAATTCGAAGCATCTATTCAATATAGTAGAGAACAGGAGAATGATGTAATGAAGACAAAACTCAGGCTAACAAGAAACAAAAGGAAAGAGGTGTATCTGTGTGCAATGAGGAGGAAAGTCACAGATGCCTTCCTTTCTCCTCTAAACCCCTATCTCCTTGCTTCAGTTTACCGAGGTCAAGCATAGGACCCATGTAAAGAGAAGGCTGGGAAATGCCAGATATACCTAGAGATGAAGGAAGGCAAGAGCAGAAGCAGGCAGCAGAGGATGAGATGCTTAGATGGCATCACCACCTCAAAGGACAGGAATCTGAGCAAACTCCAGGAGAAGTGGAGGACAAAGGAGCCTACGGCATGGGGTTACAAAGCACTGGACATGACTGAGTGATTCAACAACAACAACCACCTGGAGATCCAGGCTCGGGATTGTTTCTTCCCCCAGCAAGGCCATTTCTGTAGTCATCAAGACTGTCAAGGGGAAAAGCATGCTGAAGAGAAAACTCTGTTCTCTGAACTCTACTCAACTTCATCAACAGACACAGAAGCACAGTGACATGAGAAATGAGAAGTCGTTTAAAAAGCCATGTTCTTTTTTTAATAGGGTTAATATTTTAATAACAGGTAACCTCGACTCTATAAAAGAGAAGACCTAAATAGCAGATCCCTTTGTAGGTGAATTCTACATATGCCAAACTACCTCCATAACAAGTCTGGAAAAGTAGAAGCAGGAGGAATGGTGAAAATGAGGAAGGGAAGAAAGCGAGAGAAGGTGTGAGAAAAATCGAGATGCACGCTGCCCATTTGATTTTAGGGTTTCTATAAGTTTTGCGTGTTTTACTCTTACGTTATAGAGATTACTCTGTCTGTGTGTATGTGTGTGTGTGTGTGAGCGCTCAGTCGTGTTCAACTCTTTGTGACCCCATGGACTGCAGCCTGCTGGGCTCCTCCGTCCATGAGATTTCTCAGGCAAGAGTACTGGAGAGGGCTGCCATTTCGTTCTCCAGGGGACCTTCCTGACCTAGGGATCAAACCCCCATCTCCTACTTTGGCAGGTGGATTCTTGACAGCTGAGCCACCTGGGAAGCCCATGGAGATTACTAGTGTAGGGTTAATGCAGGAACCATCAATGCTGCCTGCCTCTTAGCCGAGTACTACAGTAGAAAGAATTCTGTAACCATTGTTATGTCTTACAAGGCCACTAACAATTATCAAGCAATACAATATTACAAGCAAACACCATATTACAAGAAATGCTAAAATGCTATACCAGCAACTGTAATGAGGTCCTAGGCTTTGAATAATGATTCAATTTTAAATCCTTAAAAACAATGCGGAAGGAGTCTGCAAGCACCAACATTCTCAGAAGAAAATCCCTTAAAGGATTCAAATACATGTGGATAAGCCAGAGTCCACCAAGACTTAAAATAATGTTCAAAGGATTCAGGATGAATATGATACAGTTTAAATAGCTCTGAAAATTTGTATTTTCACACCTAACAATACACTCACCTTCGGCAGAGCTGTATTTCTCACCCTGCCCCCACTCCCAAAGAAATATTTAAGTTTTATTTGTTTCCAGTGGATTCATCTACGCAACATCCACTCCTTTGTGGATGGAAAAATATGCCCAAAAATGCTAGTTATTTTTATAGTTGCCATCCATATGAAAGATGTAGCCTCTAAGAGAAAGGATTTTTTTTTTTAAGAATAGCAAAATGTTCTGCTATGCAAATATAAGCAAATCTCTGCCTATGCAAATGCAGGGCACAGACTTGGATGAGGCAAAGTACTCTGACACCCAGCTCTCTGGCAATGGGAAGTTCCAAGAGTTCTTGAGGTTGACAGAAAGCACAGCTCCTTCTCAGCTAGCCTGAGGGCTCTCACACTGCAATGATTCCGTCCTGGTCACTGTTACCCAGTGATATGTTTTCACTCATTGCTAAAAAAAGGCACTCAGTAAAACCAAGGTGTTGGTACCAGTTAACTGCTTTTAGACTGCACATAGAGGGTCTATATGCTGGCAACAGAAATAAATATAAAGATCACAACTCCTGCCTTCACCCCTCTCTCAACGCACTACAATCTGGTTTGGCTCTGAAATTCTTTTCAATGAGTCTAAATCATCCCCAAATTGCAAGCTCCCCCATTGCTTGCAGGTGTTCAAGAAATACCACTGAGTATGTAATGCAGACCAGTCACTGTTGACAGAAAGATGAGAGACACAGACTCTCCTTCTAAAAACCTAAGAAACTCGTGAGGAAATTGGACGTGCAAGTCAATTAACCTACTTAGTGCAGTAAGTGCTTGCTACAAGAGACATATCTTCGAATACTGTAGGAAACCAGAAGTTGTGATGACTCCACTGGTCAGGAAAAGACAGGCAAATAATGAAGAAAGAAAGAAAATGGCAATCCCAATTTCAGGAATATTTAGAAATACTCAGGCACTGTGTTCTCTGCTTTAAATGCATTATCTTGTTCCATCCAAATAGCAATGCTAGGACCTGATGTTAATGAGCCCGTTTTACAGACAAGGAAACTGAGGCATACAGATGATGAGGAAGAAGGGCGAGGACGCTCACCCAAATATATCTAACTTTGAGAACATGGGGCCTTTGAACAAAGCGGTGAAAGATGGGTGGAAAGGGGAGAGGAGAAGAGGAAAAATATTTGGACAATTTAAGCAAAGGCAGAGAAGACAGGAAATATTCACACTTTCAAGACTCGCACAACAATTAAACGTTAACTTATTAATTCAGTCATGAATACATATTTTAACTGCATCCTATATAATAAATAATTCAACAATCACAATACTGTTTTTTTCCACCCTCACATCTCACGAATCATCTTTACCCAAACTTCCTACACTGTGTTTTTTTCATTACGAGAATGAAACACCTGGGAAGTTTATGCACCACTAATACTCTGTTATAGAGGACAATCGTACAACAGTGCAAAAGATTATGTCATAGAGAAAATACCTTTTAAAAAGTCCTTAAACTATTCATACTTTGTAAATCAGTATCATTACTAAGAGAGTACTTTGAGGGAAAGACGTAAGAATGTGACTATCTGCTGTACAGGTCTTTTCTAACAGTTTTCTTGTTACTGTTCAGTGGGGTGATGGGAACCTGACATTTGAGCTCATATTAACAAATTAAACCTGGAAACAGTTTCAAGATTATTTGAGAAAAATAGATGGAAGTTTAAATATAAAGTACGNTCAGTATCATTACTAAGAGAGTACTTTGAGGGAAAGACGTAAGAATGTGACTATCTGCTGTACAGGTCTTTTCTAACAGTCTTCTTGTTACTGTTCAGTGGGGTGATGGGAACCTGACATTTGAGCTCATATTAACAAATTAAACCTGTAAACAGTTTCAAGATTATTGAGAAAAATAGATGGAAGTTTAAATATAAAGTATGNTTCTTTTCAATGAGTCTAAATCATCCCCAAATTGCAAGCTCCCCCATTGCTTGCAGGTGTTCAAGAAATACCACTGAGTATGTAATGCAGACCAGTCACTGTTGACAGAAAGATGAGAGACACAGACTCTCCTTCTAAAAACCTAAGAAACTCGTGAGGAAATTGGACGTGCAAGTCAATTAACCTACTTAGTGCAGTAAGTGCTTGCTACAAGAGACATATCTTCGAATACTGTAGGAAACCAGAAGTTGTGATGACTCCACTGGTCAGGAAAAGACAGGCAAATAATGAAGAAAGAAAGAAAATGGCAATCCCAATTTCAGGAATATTTAGAAATACTCAGGCACTGTGTTCTCTGCTTTAAATGCATTATCTTGTTCCATCCAAATAGCAATGCTAGGACCTGATGTTAATGAGCCCGTTTTACAGACAAGGAAACTGAGGCATACAGATGATGAGGAAGAAGGGCGAGGACGCTCACCCAAATATATCTAACTTTGAGAACATGGGGCCTTTGAACAAAGCGGTGAAAGATGGGTGGAAAGGGGAGAGGAGAAGAGGAAAAATATTTGGACAATTTAAGCAAAGGCAGAGAAGACAGGAAATATTCACACTTTCAAGACTCGCACAACAATTAAACGTTAACTTATTAATTCAGTCATGAATACATATTTTAACTGCATCCTATATAATAAATAATTCAACAATCACAATACTGTTTTTTTCCACCCTCACATCTCACGAATCATCTTTACCCAAACTTCCTACACTGTGTTTTTTTCATTACGAGAATGAAACACCTGGGAAGTTTATGCACCACTAATACTCTGTTATAGAGGACAATCGTACAACAGTGCAAAAGATTATGTCATAGAGAAAATACCTTTTAAAAAGTCCTTAAACTATTCATACTTTGTAAATCAGTATCATTACTAAGAGAGTACTTTGAGGGAAAGACGTAAGAATGTGACTATCTGCTGTACAGGTCTTTTCTAACAGTCTTCTTGTTACTGTTCAGTGGGGTGATGGGAACCTGACATTTGAGCTCATATTAACAAATTAAACCTGTAAACAGTTTCAAGATTATTGAGAAAAATAGATGGAAGTTTAAATATAAAGTATGATGGTCTATTTTGACAAAATTATGAGTGTCCTAAAGGGATATATTTTCCTATCAGTAAGTACACTAACAGTTCTGTGTATGTTCAGTCGCTCACTTGTGTCTAACTTTCTGTGACCCCATGGACTGCAGCCTTCCAGGCTCCTCTGTCCCTGGGACTATCAAGGCAAGAATACCGGAGTGGATTGCCAAGTTTCTTCCTCCAGAGGATCTACCTGACACAGAGATCAAACACGTGCCTTCTGCATTGGAATGAGGATTCTTTACCACTGAGCCACCTGGGAAGCCCAACAATTCTACCCTCCAGAATCTTTTATCAAAATAGCCAGAATTGTGATTACCTATCACTACCACTAGGTGGGATCTCAACTAAGAATCACAAAGACCATCAGTTAGAATCTAGTGCTAAAAGGGAGGACAAGTTCTCTCACTGGGGTTTGGAGGATCAAACTCTGTTTTCCTTGCCAAAAACTTACGTTTGGAGATGACACCAAATAGGAAAGAGGAAAGTAAGTCTTGCATCCCTGTTACAATAAATGATTTCAAGATGCTTAACAGCAGAGTCTTTGAACCTGGCTTCATGAGAATGGTGACTGACATACAGAAGCTTCAAGACAAGTTCAAGGGCTTCCCGGATAGCTCCGTTGGTAAAGAAGCCACCTGCAATGCAGGAGACCCCAGTTTGATTCCTGGGTTGGGAAGATCTGCTGGAGAAGGGACAGGGATCCACTCCAGTATTCTTGGGCTTCCCTTGTGGCTCAGCTGGTAAAAAGATTGCCTGCAATGCAGGAGACCTGGGTTCAATTCCGGGTTTGGGAAGACCCCCTGGAGAAGGGAAAGGCTACCCACTCCATTAGTCTTATCTGGAGAATTCCATTGACTGAACAGTTCATGGGTCACAAAGAGTCAGATATGACTGAGCAACTTTCACTTTCTTCTTTCAAGGCAAATTCAGTGAACGTAGTCACTACAAAGAACAGGTAATTTAATGCAAAGTGTGTTTATTCCAGAGAAGGGTAGCCAACTCAAACAGTAGATCACTATGTACAAGAAAAAGGCTCAAGTTTCATCAAGAACTTAAAAATAAAGGAATCCTTCGAAAAGCAGGTCCTCCCCTGAAAAAGAAAGTTCCAGAAGAGGAGCCAGTTTCAACATTTTGGAATATGAGTATCAAATCAGAGTGCTGGATGGACGCGGGTAGCCAGAAACTTCTCAGCAGCCTCTACAGGTGTGTAATCCATTTAACGGTGTGTGAGCTCAAAGCCGCACACAGCCGAGCACCACAAAGGGGGGCGATTCAGCGAAGGAGCGTGCCCCCTTCCTGTCATGAACCTTCTCTAAGCGACAAAGGACACCAGGCTCTACTCTTCACTACCCAGGATATTTTAAAATCACAGAAAGGGAGAAGGAAGAGACTCAGAAAACAGACATACCACAGTGCAGGGCAATAACCTAAGACTAAAGAGGAAATACTAAAGTTAATTTAAAACCATTTGCTTCTGTTTATATGATTAATTTTTTGAATGTAAAAATGTTAATCTTCTTTACTGATAATCTTTTAAAACAGCACAAACAACTTGTTCTGCAACTCAAAGGAAGCTCATGCAAAATTCAATAGCTCTGCCTGGTTTAGACTGGAGCTGGCAGGATATTCAAATCCTGAGAGGTCAGCTCAACCTACACAGTGCAGAATATTAGCTCAGCTTCTGAATGTGCCGCTGCCAACTGCTTCTGATTTCTGTTTTACTTCATTTCCTTTGCTGACAGAGCCCACACCTAACAAGCACAGCCAGTCTTAACACTGAAAATTTCCTTCTGCCTCTCCCTGGTCCTCGCTCACTTCTGTCCCTTTCGAATCCAAGCTTCTACTAACAGGCTGGAAATATGGGGACCAGAGCTGGATCTCCTTGAACTAGAAGTCCCATCCGGGCACAGCCTTTTCCCCATGCACAAACCATGCTTGTCAGGACTCCACCCAGCCACGGCCACTCACTGGGCACTCCGTTTGACATACCTTTTGGAGGGATCCTTCTGAAGACACAGTGAAAGTAACTTTCTAAAGGACTTGCCATACTTTTTCATCATCTCCTTATCCTCTACTCCCGTTTCCAAAGTGGGTGGATCATTTTGCAAAGTCAACATCAACACCTGCAGCAGACACAAATGGGAAGACACGATCTCAGGACAGGCATTGCTTGCTACAAATGGGTTTTTTTTTCATCAAAGTCTCAAAGACCCTCCTCCAGTAGGTACACATTAAGTGCTTCCCCATGATTTCCATTTTCTAGAAAATGTATATTCAAAGTATTCAGTTCCCTTTGCAAAGCTGTTCACGGGCCCTTTAACCTTTTTTGTTATTCCATTGACAGAACTTAGAAAATCTGCTCTATGTGTTAACGTGATCTCCCAAAGGGGCCGGGACAGAGCTTCCTGGGAACTGGTTCTCACACAGCCTGCGGGAGCACGTAGCCTCACAGCTCCAGCACCAGCTTAGTGCAGACAGGGGCTCTGTCTGGGAAAGGGGGCGGTGGCGGGGGAAGAGAGAGGCCCAGAGCAGCAGGGAATGTTCATGTTTACAGGTCATTCCTAAGTAAGGAACTGCAGGTGCTCAAGGCTTCTGTAACACATTACCAGCCTTAGAAATAAATCCACAGCATCTCAGGAGGTAACACACGATTTCCTTCTTTTTCTTAATGAAAAAACATACGGAAATGCTTAACGGCTTGGCAAAACTGAAACACTGAAAGATGGCCCGGATACAGTTAAGTTAGTTAGTTATGAGCTGCTAAAACCCATAACCAGGACAAAAGGCCATGCTGCTTCTGGAAAGGGACAAAACTAAATGAAAACACAGTTTTCACATGGGAAAGGTAAAAAAATTCCACTCTTTCACACTAACATCAAAATTATTTGCTGGAAAAAAAAAAAAGAGTAGACTTTGTAGCAAACTATTGATCTATAAAATGAAAAAAAACTCATTAATGCATAAATCAGCCTTAATTTATGCAAATACTACAAAGCCAAGACTCTTTTCAAGTGCTTTCAGATGTGGGAAAAGATGAAGGATTAAAGTGACAGTTTACTGTTTGTAGAGGATAATAGCAATCCAAAGAAAAGTGGGAAATCTGTCAGATTTGAAGAAGTCCTATAGGACTTTAGGCTGGGATTAGCAATGTGATGGATTCAAGTGGAAAACACTAAAGAGTAGAAAAAAAAAAGACCTAAGAAAAAATAATAGAGAAAAACCAGATAGAAGGAAAGTCCTCAGGGTTATTTCAGTGCTTTTTCCCTGAAACGTCACTTCCATCGTTTACATATCAATTTTAAATTTTCAGCTAACAAAATCAGGTGTGTACATGCAATCCCTGAATCCTATCTATATTAAAAATATGTATATAAAAAAATAAAAATATGTATATTAAATATAGAGAAAACAGTGTAATGAACTATCCTACAATTTTAATAGGGGTTATCTGTGGTTGATGAGATTATGGATGACTGTTTTCTTTATTTGTACTTCAACATTATCTACAAGAAGAATGTTATTAACTTTTTAATCAGTAAGATTATTTAACTTTTTTAATCCTGTTTTTTTTTAATCCTAAGCTTTTCCAATAAAATCCTAGAAAAAAGTTGAAACAAACATATATCATATTCTCTGTAAAATACCTTCATANTTCAACATTATCTACAAGAAGAATGTTATTAACTTTTTAATCAGTAAGATTATTTAACTTTTTTAATCCTGTTTTTTTTTAATCCTAAGCTTTTCCAATAAAATCCTAGAAAAAAGTTGAAACAAACATACATCATATTCTCTGTAAAATACCTTCATAAATTTCCCCTCACGCTATTTCAGCCTCAAAACAAAATCCAGTTGGATAAAACAGTCCTGATACCACTGCCTCAAAACTAACAGAAATGATGATGTGGGTCAGTTAAAAGAATAACAAAAAAATCTAAAAATAGTATCTAAATGTATGTTAGTTCCTAAAAACACTGGGCTCCCTTACGTCAGACGAAATTACCAACAGGACACTGTGAGAACAAGAGGGAAATGTTATAGATCGTGGAAAGGCAAAAAAAAAAAAAAAAAAAAGGCCTGAAAGTCTGGAAATCCATCTGTAAAGATGATATCACTATAATCTATTTTTAGATTTTTCTTGGGGAGTCAGGGGTATTCTACCATAAAGAGAGTAATGGCCAGCATTTGTCACAGCTATCAACCTCCATCGGCCAATCAGACCACATTCCTCTGTGCTGTGAATGTAAAGCAGGCTTCAAGGCTGGGGACCAGGCTGCTTTTATTCCATTCTGTCCACTGAGAACATCAGACAACATTTAACTCAGCTGCATCCCTCCATTAATTCTCCTTGGGCCGCAGAAAAAAATGACTATGTTAAAGAGAATTAGCGAATGGATTCTGTTAAATCATCCTTCAAACCCGACATGTTATTTCCAAGAGTAATTACTTTCATAGGAGGATACTTGTGATAAGGCGCTGCTCCTGTGGCTAGTTCAATGGCAGTTATTCCAAAACTCCACATGTCAGCCTTGAAGTCATAGCCTCTCACCTAGGAAAGGAAGCAGGAAAGAAACACAATTATATGGCAGGCATGTTACACATGATGGGGGCAGGGGGCTCCATATTATGTCAGAAGTCCACGGCTCTGTGTGCTCAACTTTGATATTACTTTGCTGAGGCTCAGCAATAGGGAATTAAACCTTGCATGATGCATTCTAGTAAAACAACTAATTTGAATGAAATGTTAGTGTACTAATGATATGTACAACTATACTGTGTCGATCAAAACATTATTATTGTTATTTTTTTACCTGTTCCATGACTTCAGGAGCCATCCAACACGGGGTGCCAACGAATGTTTTTCTTACTTTATTCCGGGTAACATCACCCCCTGTTGCTAAGAAAGCACTTACCCCAAAATCTGAAAGGGAAAAAAATATCATCCTTATTTTATATAAGACATTATGGCTTACAAATTTTGAGTTTATGAACACCTCTATTCCTGGCGGGCCTCACAGTGGTGATGGAGTTGTCTCAGCCATACACCAGGGCACGCACTTCTGCCACTTGCTGCCCCCTACACTTCAGAGTATGCCCTCATCACAGGTGAGCAAGCCCAGTCCAAAAGCTCAGCATATCAACTTATATTTTCTACCAAAAAGGCATCACAAGTCTTAAGCAAACATAAAAGTTTGCAGTAAAAATATAAACACCTTCCCAAAGCCTTAACTATAAAGGATCTTAGCTTTTAGCTATGATTCATTTTAGAAAATCATTTATAACACTGAAGACAGTAAAACTAGCATGTGTTTCCTTTTATGTTTTTATTGTGATTATTTCTAGCCTCTTTAATTATACAACATCAATGTACGGGGAATGGATTTATTTTTTGAAATAAAGGATGAATAATATCCAACTTCCACATTCCCAAGCCCTTGCTTGAACAGTGCCCTGTAACATTCTAGCCAAAAACGTAATGGCAAATCCACAAACCCAGATACATAAAGCCAACATGCCCAGGTTTGTCTGCGTGTAGCAATCAACACAAATGAAAAGCCCAGTCAGCGAAGATTGTTTTCTTTCCAACGTGTGCTTTCTGGATAATTTTCATAGGTATAGATAGAAAGGTCTGTAGAATGAAATAATACTCTTCTTGATATCCATCATATACTGGAAGTTCTTCTCGTGAGGCGATACATTAATTAAACATATTGCATATGTGTCTGCATTTATACAAAAACGGTTTTATACGTAAAACTAGAGAGGGAATGTTGTATTGTGTGTGCTTAGTTGCTCAGTTGTGTCCAACTCTTTGTGATCCCATTGACTGTAGCCTGCCTGGCTCCTCTGTCCATGGGATTTCCCA
>SJYW01005949.1:717312-746700 GCA_006410735.1 Raphicerus campestris
AAAAAAAAAAAGAGTAGACTTTGTAGCAAACTATTGATCTATAAAATGAAAAAAAACTCATTAATGCATAAATCAGCCTTAATTTATGCAAATACTACAAAGCCAAGACTCTTTTCAAGTGCTTTCAGATGTGGGAAAAGATGAAGGATTAAAGTGACAGTTTACTGTTTGTAGAGGATAATAGCAATCCAAAGAAAAGTGGGAAATCTGTCAGATTTGAAGAAGTCCTATAGGACTTTAGGCTGGGATTAGCAATGTGATGGATTCAAGTGGAAAACACTAAAGAGTAGAAAAAAAAAAGACCTAAGAAAAAATAATAGAGAAAAACCAGATAGAAGGAAAGTCCTCAGGGTTATTTCAGTGCTTTTTCCCTGAAACGTCACTTCCATCGTTTACATATCAATTTTAAATTTTCAGCTAACAAAATCAGGTGTGTACATGCAATCCCTGAATCCTATCTATATTAAAAATATGTATATAAAAAAATAAAAATATGTATATTAAATATAGAGAAAACAGTGTAATGAACTATCCTACAATTTTAATAGGGGTTATCTGTGGTTGATGAGATTATGGATGACTGTTTTCTTTATTTGTACTTCAACATTATCTACAAGAAGAATGTTATTAACTTTTTAATCAGTAAGATTATTTAACTTTTTTAATCCTGTTTTTTTTTAATCCTAAGCTTTTCCAATAAAATCCTAGAAAAAAGTTGAAACAAACATATATCATATTCTCTGTAAAATACCTTCATAAATTTCCACTCACGCTATTTCAGCCTCAAAACAAAATCCAGTTGGATAAAACAGTCCTGATACCACTGCCTCAAAACTAACAGAAATGATGATGTGGGTCAGTTAAAAGAATAACAAAAAAATCTAAAAATAGTATCTAAATGTATGTTAGTTCCTAAAAACACTGGGCTCCCTTACGTCAGACGAAATTACCAACAGGACACTGTGAGAACAAGAGGGAAATGTTATAGATCGTGGAAAGGCAAAAAAAAAAAAAAAAAAAAGGCCTGAAAGTCTGGAAATCCATCTGTAAAGATGATATCACTATAATCTATTTTTAGATTTTTCTTGGGGAGTCAGGGGTATTCTACCATAAAGAGAGTAATGGCCAGCATTTGTCACAGCTATCAACCTCCATCGGCCAATCAGACCACATTCCTCTGTGCTGTGAATGTAAAGCAGGCTTCAAGGCTGGGGACCAGGCTGCTTTTATTCCATTCTGTCCACTGAGAACATCAGACAACATTTAACTCAGCTGCATCCCTCCATTAATTCTCCTTGGGCCTCAGAAAAAAATGACTATGTTAAAGAGAATTAGCGAATGGATTCTGTTAAATCATCCTTCAAACCCGACATGTTATTTCCAAGAGTAATTACTTTCATAGGAGGATACTTGTGATAAGGCGCTGCTCCTGTGGCTAGTTCAATGGCAGTTATTCCAAAACTCCACATGTCAGCCTTGAAGTCATAGCCTCTCACCTAGGAAAGGAAGCAGGAAAGAAACACAATTATATGGCAGGCATGTTACACATGATGGGGGCAGGGGGCTCCATATTATGTCAGAAGTCCACGGCTCTGTGTGCTCAACTTTGATATTACTTTGCTGAGGCTCAGCAATCGGGAATTAAACCTTGCATGATGCATTCTAGTAAAACAACTAATTTGAATGAAATGTTAGTGTACTAATGATATGTACAACTATACTGTGTCGATCAAAACATTATTGTTATTTTTTTACCTGTTCCATGACTTCAGGAGCCATCCAACACGGGGTGCCAACGAATGTTTTTCTTACTTTATTCCGGGTAACATCACCCCCTGTTGCTAAGAAAGCACTTACCCCAAAATCTGAAAGGGAAAAAAATATCATCCTTATTTTATATAAGACATTATGGCTTACAAATTTTGAGTTTATGAACACCTCTATTCCTGGCGGGCCTCACAGTGGTGATGGAGTTGTCTCAGCCATACACCAGGGCGGGCACTTCTGCCACTTGCTGCCCCCTACACTTCAGAGTATGCCCTCATCACAGGTGAGCAAGCCCAGTCCAAAAGCTCAGCATATCAACTTATATTTTCTACCAAAAAGGCATCACAAGTCTTAAGCAAACATAAAAGTTTGCAGTAAAAATATAAACACCTTCCCAAAGCCTTAACTATAAAGGATCTTAGCTTTTAGCTACGATTCATTTTAGAAAATCATTTATAACACTGAAGACAGTAAAACTAGCATGTGTTTCCTTTTATGTTTTTATTGTGATTATTTCTAGCCTCTTTAATTATACAACATCAATGTACGGGGAATGGATTTATTTTTTGAAATAAAGGATGAATAATATCCAACTTCCACATTCCCAAGCCCTTGCTTGAACAGTGCCCTGTAACATTCTAGCCAAAAACGTAATGGCAAATCCACAAACCCAGATACATAAAGCCAACATGCCCAGGTTTGTCTGCATGTAGCAATCAACACAAATGAAAAGCCCAGTCAGCGAAGATTGTTTTCTTTCCAACGTGTGCTTTCTGGATAATTTTCATAGGTATAGATAGAAAGGTCTGTAGAATGAAATAATACTCTTCTTGATATCCATCATATACTGGAAGTTCTTCTCGTGAGGCGATACATTAATTAAACATATTGCATATGTGTCTGCATTTATACAAAAACGGTTTTATACGTAAAACTAGAGAGGGAATGTTGTATTGTGTGTGCTTAGTTGCTCAGTTGTGTCCAACTCTTTGTGATCCCATTGACTGTAGCCTGCCTGGCTCCTCTGTCCATGGGATTTCCCAGGCAAGAATACTGGAGTCAATTGCCATTTCCTTCTCCAGGGAATCTTTCTGATCCAGGGATCAAATCTGGGTCTCCCACATTGCAGGTAGATTCTTTACCGTCTGAGCCGCCAGGGAAGCCCGTATTATTCCTACACATACTGTATTTTCAAAGTGGAGAGAACTTAAGTGATTTGCTGCTAGAAAAGACTCTGATGCTGGGAGGGGTTGGGGGCAGCAGGAGAAGGGGATGACAGAGGATGAGATGGCTGGATGGCATCACCAACTCGATGCACATGAGTTTGGGTGAACTCTGGGAGTTGGTGATGGACAGGGAGGCCTGGCGTGCTGCAATTCATGGGGTTGCAAAGAGTCAGCCACGACTGAGCGACTGAACTGAACTGAAGCTTTTTCTAGGTCATGATGCTAACATGGACTTGATCTTAAAATCAGCAGTACCCACATCTCTTGCCTCTCCTGAACTGGCAGGTGGATTCTTTACCACTGCAGCATCTGAGAAGCTCATAGAATTGGAACACCCAATGATTATTAATTCATGAATTTGTGCTTAGATTTTTACTAATGGTTAAAATTAGTTAATAAGTTAAAAGATCAACTATCTAGAGCTAGTACAGACCTACCAGTAAGAGCCAATTCAAGGACAGGTAAATAGTAATAAAGGTACCCACTCAGTGGACTCGAATTTGAGCAAACTCCAGGAAAAAGAGGACAGGGAAGCCTGGCGTGCTACAGTTCATGGGGGTCACAAAGAGTCTGACAAGACTTAGTGACTGAACAACAACAAATAGTAATAAAAACGGGGTGGGGGGGGTGGTCAATACTTCAAAACACTGTAGCAAATAACACAGTGCAAGCCCCTTCACACTGCTCTCACGTAACTCTCCATAGCTGGGCCCTCCAGTGACTGCCAGGATGACGGCAATTACCAAAGAACAGCATCAAGAACAAACCAAGGTCAAATACTGGCATTTGAGTTAGATCTACATTATTGAGTTTCGCAATAACACTGGAACCAGTTCTCTGAGTTGAAATCTGTTGACGGTTTCATTTTATTTACATTTAAATGTACGCCACTCCCAAGAGGATTACAACTTCAAGTAAAAGGACAAAAATTGACAAAGGGAGTCTTTATTCCAACTGCTACTTTCATGTTAATAGTGAGCAAAAGTATATTCTGAAAATGTCATATACTTTAATTTGCACACATGCGCCAAACTCTATTTTAACTCTTACATTACAGTCAGAGAAAAAAATCAAAGTTTGTGAAAAGAAAGCTTTAAAACCATTGAACCAATCTCTTGCAAGTAGCAGGAGATAACATTCATTCTCTTACAGGAGAGCTGGATGGAGTTATTCATTTGTAAGTATCTTCCATATTGGCTAGAGGAAGAGACAATACGAGATAAGGCTTTCCAAAATATAAATTAAAACTTCATCTGTATTTCTGAAAAGAAGTTTAAAAGTGAACCCAACATTTCATTTTTATTAAACTAATTTTTAAATATGATAATGTTAAATAAATACATACCATCTGTAAATAATTAAGAATATGGGTAGAAGTTACTTTAAGGAAACATAAATTCTTTTCCATGGAGCTGAAGCAACTGCATACCCAAATAAACATATATCTTCCTAAAAGATATAATCTAGATAAAAATCCATTCTTAACAGTAATTTTTTAATTCCTTAAAAATACCATCTGATTAGACCTTTTTAAAGCTCCAAAAATAGCTGAGAGAGATGTACAGTTGTAATTCATTACTGACAATATCTCTTCAAAGTATTTTTCTGATTCACATATGTACTCACAAGCCTCCACTTAGAACACTCCTTTTTAAGTTATAAACAGATCATTAAATGTCTTAAAATCTCAGAAGAATTCCACAAGCAGAAAACACCAATCCTAACATCTGCTCACCCTATGACTACAAAATAAAGGTACAATTCGCTCCTAAGTACGGCCAATGTATATAGAAAAAGATTTATATGTACTGAGAAAGAGAACTTTTGGACCGAAGTATACAGCATGCTTGTATAAACAGGAAGGCAGGTATACTCCGTGTAGACAGCTCACATGAGACAAGTGGAAGGAGGGGATGGGGCACTAACAGTGAAGAGCGCCCTTGACTGCTGAGAGAGACCACTAGACAGCTCAAGGGAGTGGAGCCAGATACACGTGGGTCAGAAACCACCAACATTTCTCTGGCAAGGTGGAATCAAAGGCGACACATAAAGTTCACCAGCCTCCAGGAATAACTGCATCTCAAACCAGAAAGAATGCTGTCATTCTCTGTACTGAACGGCTCTCACGTCTTCTGAATCCATCCATTTCTCTCCTTCCCCACTGCTCTTGCTTTGGTTTAAGCCAAGATTCCTGTGGCTGCCTTCGAATTCACCAGTGGCCTGCTTTCCCCAGATCTAGCCTCTAGCAACCAGGCCCTTCTATGTCACAGACCTGAAGGCTCCTCAAAAGTCTTAAAGGCTCCCTGCTCTCCCAGGATCAAGTTAGAATCCCTTAGCACAACACGTTAACTCTGACTGCCCTTTCTTCTCCCACCTCATCTATCACTGCTCCCNCATAAAGCCAACATGCCCAGGTTTGTCTGCATGTAGCAATCAACACAAATGAAAAGCCCAGTCAGCGAAGATTGTTTTCTTTCCAACGTGTGCTTTCTGGATAATTTTCATAGGTATAGATAGAAAGGTCTGTAGAATGAAATAATACTCTTCTTGATATCCATCATATACTGGAAGTTCTTCTCGTGAGGCGATACATTAATTAAACATATTGCATATGTGTCTGCATTTATACAAAAACGGTTTTATACGTAAAACTAGAGAGGGAATGTTGTATTGTGTGTGCTTAGTTGCTCAGTTGTGTCCAACTCTTTGTGATCCCATTGACTGTAGCCTGCCTGGCTCCTCTGTCCATGGGATTTCCCAGGCAAGAATACTGGAGTCAATTGCCATTTCCTTCTCCAGGGAATCTTTCTGATCCAGGGATCAAATCTGGGTCTCCCACATTGCAGGTAGATTCTTTACCGTCTGAGCCGCCAGGGAAGCCCGTATTATTCCTACACATACTGTATTTTCAAAGTGGAGAGAACTTAAGTGATTTGCTGCTAGAAAAGACTCTGATGCTGGGAGGGGTTGGGGGCAGCAGGAGAAGGGGATGACAGAGGATGAGATGGCTGGATGGCATCACCAACTCGATGCACATGAGTTTGGGTGAACTCTGGGAGTTGGTGATGGACAGGGAGGCCTGGCGTGCTGCAATTCATGGGGTTGCAAAGAGTCAGCCACGACTGAGCGACTGAACTGAACTGAAGCTTTTTCTAGGTCATGATGCTAACATGGACTTGATCTTAAAATCAGCAGTACCCACATCTCTTGCCTCTCCTGAACTGGCAGGTGGATTCTTTACCACTGCAGCATCTGAGAAGCTCATAGAATTGGAACACCCAATGATTATTAATTCATGAATTTGTGCTTAGATTTTTACTAATGGTTAAAATTAGTTAATAAGTTAAAAGATCAACTATCTAGAGCTAGTACAGACCTATCAGTAAGAGCCAATTCAAGGACAGGTAAATAGTAATAAAGGTACCCACTCAGTGGACTCGAATTTGAGCAAACTCCAGGAAAAAGAGGACAGGGAAGCCTGGCGTGCTACAGTTCATGGGGGTCACAAAGAGTCTGACAAGACTTAGTGACTGAACAACAACAAATAGTAATAAAAACGGGGTGGGGGGGGTGGTCAATACTTCAAAACACTGTAGCAAATAACACAGTGCAAGCCCCTTCACACTGCTCTCACGTAACTCTCCATAGCTGGGCCCTCCAGTGACTGCCAGGATGACGGCAATTACCAAAGAACAGCATCAAGAACAAACCAAGGTCAAATACTGGCATTTGAGTTAGATCTACATTATTGAGTTTCGCAATAACACTGGAACCAGTTCTCTGAGTTGAAATCTGTTGACGGTTTCATTTTATTTACATTTAAATGTACGCCACTCCCAAGAGGATTACAACTTCAAGTAAAAGGACAAAAATTGACAAAGGGAGTCTTTATTCCAACTGCTACTTTCATGTTAATAGTGAGCAAAAGTATATTCTGAAAATGTCATATACTTTAATTTGCACACATGCGCCAAACTCTATTTTAACTCTTACATTACAGTCAGAGAAAAAAATCAAAGTTTGTGAAAAGAAAGCTTTAAAACCATTGAACCAATCTCTTGCAAGTAGCAGGAGATAACATTCATTCTCTTACAAGAGAGCTAGATGGAGTTATTCATTTGTAAGTATCTTCCATATTGGCTAGAGGAAGAGACAATACGAGATAAGGCTTTCCAAAATATAAATTAAAACTTCATCTGTATTTCTGAAAAGAAGTTTAAAAGTGAACCCAACATTTCATTTTTATTAAACTAATTTTTAAATATGATAATGTTAAATAAATACATACCATCTGTAAATAATTAAGAATATGGGTAGAAGTTACTTTAAGGAAACATAAATTCTTTTCCATGGAGCTGAAGCAACTGCATACCCAAATAAACATATATCTTCCTAAAAGATATAATCTAGATAAAAATCCATTCTTAACAGTAATTTTTTAATTCCTTAAAAATACCATCTGATTAGACCTTTTTAAAGCTCCAAAAATAGCTGAGAGAGATGTACAGTTGTAATTCATTACTGACAATATCTCTTCAAAGTATTTTTCTGATTCACATATGTACTCACAAGCCTCCACTTAGAACACTCCTTTTTAAGTTATAAACAGATCATTAAATGTCTTAAAATCTCAGAAGAATTCCACAAGCAGAAAACACCAATCCTAACATCTGCTCACCCTATGACTACAAAATAAAGGTACAATTCACTCCTAAGTACGGCCAATGTATATAGAAAAAGATTTATATGTACTGAGAAAGAGAACTTTTGGACCGAAGTATACAGCATGCTTGTATAAACAGGAAGGCAGGTATACTCCGTGTAGACAGCTCACATGAGACAAGTGGAAGGAGGGGATGGGGCACTAACAGTGAAGAGCGCCCTTGACTGCTGAGAGAGACCACTAGACAGCTCAAGGGAGTGGAGCCAGATACACGTGGGTCAGAAACCACCAACATTTCTCTGGCAAGGTGGAATCAAAGGCGACACATAAAGTTCACCAGCCTCCAGGAATAACTGCATCTCAAACCTGAAAGAATGCTGTCATTCTCTGTACTGAACGGCTCTCACGTCTTCTGAATCCATCCATTTCTCTCCTTCCCCACTGCTCTTGCTTTGGTTTAAGCCAAGATTCCTGTGGCTGCCTTCGAATTCACCAGTGGCCTGCTTTCCCCAGATCTAGCCTCTAGCAACCAGGCCCTTCTATGTCACAGACCTGAAGGCTCCTCAAAAGTCTTAAAGGCTCCCTGCTCTCCCAGGATCAAGTTAGAATCCCTTAGCACAACACGTTAACTCTGACTGCCCTTTCTTCTCCCACCTCATCGATCACTGCTCCCAAATTACGACCTTGAGCCTATGCGCGCTTGCTAAGTCACTTCAGTCATGGCCCACTCTGTGCGACCCCATGCCCAGAGCCCACCAGGCTCCCCTGTCCATGGGATTCTCCAGGCAGGAAGACTGGAGTGGGCTGCTGTGCCCTCCTCCACAGGGTCTTCTCGAGCCAGAGATCAAACCCAAGCCTCTTAAGTCTGCCTGCATTGGCAGGTGGGTTCTTTATCACCGGCACCGCCTGGGAAGTCCAGCCTCGAGCCCAGCTCTCCTAAACTGCCTCTTTTTAGTTGCCGGAACCCCCCATCCTCACACTCAGCAGTGCAGCCTTGGCACCTGGATGAGGCCTTTGCTTCTGCATCATCATCTCTCCACAGTTTCCCTCCACCAAGGGCAGGACCATCAGCAGAGGACACTCTGCTGGTCCTCACTAATGACAGAACCATCTTCAGCAGCCTAGCTCTTGGGGCCACGGGGCTTTTCTACAGCTGCTCTGCTTAGGTGTGGTTATTTCAACATGCATTCATCACCTTTACCTAATTTGTGACATATAACTTCAGTGACTTTGGGAATTGTTGTGTTTTGATATGTGAACGCTGCTGAACCCTGGGGAGGATATGCAGGGTTTTGGGGTGCTGCTACCTGATCTAGAAAGTAGCACAGCTGTCAGGAAATATCATAGCTCTAAGGGACCAGGTACAGGATAGATAATTGGTTAGACCAAACACTAAGCTATTCCCCAATTGTGTGACTCCAGAAAGGCACTTAATCTTTCTGGATCTCTGTTTTCAGGCTTCTTGGTAATGCTTGTTTTTACATTATTTTCACATTCATAACACTCCCCTATTTCTTTTTACCATGGATAAAAATACTGTAAAATAATTGTTCAGTTCAGTTGCTCAGTTGTGTCTGACTCTTTGCGACCCCATGAATCGCAGCACGCCAGGCCTCCCTGTCCATCACCAACTCCCGGAGTTCACTCAAACTCATGTCCATTGAGTTGGTGATGCTATCAGCCATCTCATCCTTTTTTGTCCCCTTCTCCTGTTGCCCGCAATCCCTCCCAGCATCAGGGTCTTTGCCAATGAGTCAACCCTTCACATGAGGTGGCCAAAGTACTGGAGTTTCAGCTTTAGCATCAGTCCTTCCAATGAACACTCAGGACTGGTCTCCTTGAGAATGGACTGGTTGAACCTCTTTGCAGTCCAAGGGACTCTCAAGAGTCTTCTCCAACACCACAGTTCAAAAGCATCAATTCTTCAGCGTTCAGCTTGCTCACATCCATACATGACCACTGGAAAAACCATAGCCTTGACTAGACGGACCTTTGTTGGCAAAGTGATGTCTCTGCTTTGTAATATGCCAACTAGGTTGGTCATAACTTACCTTCCAAGGACTAAGCGTCTTTTAGGTAGGTCAATAAGCTACTGTTCTCTGCCTTTTAACTGGGCTGAGGGGATGAGATTAATGATTTTACAGTGGTAGGTATAAAATATAAGAAGGTGATGCTGGAACTTCTCTGGCTGTCCAGTGGTTAAGACCCCACACTTCCACTGCAGAGTGCACACAGGTTTGACCCCTGAACCCCCATTTGGGGAACTAGGATCCCACAAGCCAGTCAGGCAAAAGGGAAAAAAAAAAGGAAAGCTAAGCTTCCTGACCTTAGGAATATTACCATCAGGAAGGGAGAAGACACGAAACAGACCAACATGTAGAATCAAATGCTGTGCTCTGCTGTCTGTGTAAAAGCAGAGGAGCAAGGATCGTACAGGCGTGCAAGTCTCCATCTTAAAGTGGGCCTTGGACCCAGCCTTGGAGATGGGTTTGAGATCTGGACAGATGAGCCCAAAAGGAAATGACATTCCAGACAAAGCAGCAATGAGCAAAGCACAAATGCTGAGCCAAGAAGAAAAACTGTCTGACAGCTGCAAGGCTCAAAAACCCAAACACCCACAGGAACCCAGGCAGGAACAGAAGGAGGGGAGAGGGTCCTGAAAACCAACAGCATGATCTCAATGATGAAAGGCACCTGATAGCCATCTCAGTGGAGGAGGGTATTAGGAAGTCCAGGGCCCTTCTCAGGAGCCCATTGTCAGCTTCTTCTAAATCAAGCCTTGACTATTCAGCTGGAGAATAAAGTTGTCACAGAGGAAAAGGGCCCTGGTACTACAGATGCCACCATTTTCCCAGAAAAAGCAAAACATCACAATCTTGATATACTAAGAAAATCTCTTGTTTTTGCTGTTTCTGACCACAAATTCAGTATATTTCAAAAAAAAAGAAAAAGATGGAAAAGTAAAATAAAGCAATTCTATCTGCCTGATTTAGCCTGCAAGACTTATCTGCCAGGGACTTCCCTGGTGGCTCAGTGGTAAAGAATCCACCTGCCGATGCAAGAGACACAGGTTCGATCCCTGATTCAGCAAGATTCCAGATGACCAAGAGCAACTGAACCCATGAGCCACAATGACTGAGCCCGCGCTCAAGAGGCCAAGAGCCGCAGCTACTGAAGCAAGCGTGCCCTAGAGCCCGTGCTCCACAACACAAAGCCACACAACCGGAAGCCTGAGCACACAACGAGAACAGCCCTTGCTCCCCACACCTGCAGAAAAGCCCATGCAGCAACAAAGATCCAGCGCAGCCATAAGTAAATTACGTTATTTTAAAAAAACCAAACCTGCTGATTGTGTTATGTTTAAAATTTACCCAAAATACTTCAGGATACATCATGCAACGCTATATTTGTGGCACTGCAACCCAGGTGGCCAACTGGCATTCTCAGCCCAGGGTCTGGCAGCACTTGACTCAGGATGCCAGAGGCAGCTGTTAGAATTATTTTTGTTGTCCATATCTAAGTATAGATGAGTAGGGGCCAGGTGAATGCCCAAAAGGGGCTATCACTGGGGAAAATAGTCACCTGTTGACAGGCATGATGCATGTTAGAAACAGGTTTTCTCTGGTGAAAGTCAAAGTAGTGAGCACACAGAGAGTGGCTAAAATATTTTAGATATACTCTCCATCTCATGTGAACAGAAAGAAAGCATCCACCTGGCCCAAGTGTCAGCGAAACCCCTAACCAGTTTCCTGTCTAGTTAGATTCTAGATGCCAAGTACAAGTGTACAAGGACACTGCGTCTAGAATGCTGCCATGTCTGCTTCAGGTAAATTTTTTTTTCACCCAGCAAGCCAGAGAACAGGAATCTCCTTGATCTTACGGGACAAACTGTGAACCTTTAAAGGGTTCTTGCTTGCTAACGAATGACAAACTTCATTTCCTTAAAACCTCGGCATGACGTTATGGGTGAGAAGCCCACCCAAACCTACCCCTAATGTTTATAATACCTACTAACATCTGCGAAAGGGAACCTGAAAAAAAAAAAAGGCTAATTCCACTCCACACTTGGCTGGAGAGTAATGGAATCAACATTTGACAGCTCAGAGATTCCTAAGTGAAGTGAAGTCACTCAGTCGTGTCTGACTCTTAGTGACCCCATGGATTGTAGCCTCCCAGGCTCATCTGTCCATGGGATTTTCCAGGCAAGAGTGCTGGAGTGGGGTGCCATTTCCTTCTCTGAAATGTATTCAAAATGGGTTGCAACAGATACTGATCCCTGCAGATCTCCAAGTGGCTGGCTGGGGGTTTGAGGCAGCAAGAGTCACAGTAGCTAGCAGGGCCCTGGAACCTCTCTTTCCTCGAGGTCTGGAAAAGCCAAGAGGCACTGAGCTTTGCAAAGAGCCCAACCACATAGTCTGAGTTCTAGGTACGGGAAACTGTACTTGATCCAGTTACCACCCTAGACTGCTGCTGCTTTCTCTCCAGTCAAGAGGAGAACTGGGGAAAAGTAATCCTGCAGGGATGTTCAGGAAAGGAGAAAGACTGGACACAGGGAAGACCACAGGCGCTGCCCAAGAATAAAATCAACAGGGTCTATATTTGAACAGAGATACTGTAAAAGGACAGGATGAGAAAAATTCTTAAGAAAAATGTGATAATTTAATGAGTATTGGAACTGAAAAAAAGGAAAAAATAAAAAACATGGAATGACTTGCCAATGACCACACAGCAAGTTACTGAAGGCCTGAACAAAGTGCACAGTTCTCCACAGAGGNTAAAAGGACAGGATGAGAAAAATTCTTAAGAAAAATGTGATAATTTAATGAGTATTGGAACTGAAAAAAAAGGAAAAAATAAAAAACATGGAATGACTTGCCATTGACCACACAGCAAGTTACTGAAGGCCTGAACAAAATGCACAGTTCTCCACAGAGGAGATTCAGCCACATCGCCCCAGGCTCCTTTGTGGGGAAATTCAGTATATTCTTCAGTACCAAAAAGAAAATATTAAAAAGGAACAGCTTCTGAGCTCATTCCTGTGTATAAATCTAGTTGTGATTACCCAACATAGAAAAACTAGTTTGAGGCTTTCTGGTTAATCCTGGATGTCATATTTATATCAAAAACAATCCCATCATAATTTGGTTTGATTCCGGTTTTGTTTTTATTTTGCTCATGACAGATTCAAAACTTTACTCCTGAAACTGAAATGTACTTCTAAACACCCAGGAACATTTTCAGGGCTGCCAGCATCCAGTCTTCATGAGTCCCACTGCCAACATTGGTGAATAAAGAACATACAAAGAACCACATTATGATTTAAATTATGCAAAATATAGTAATGAGTATAATACAGAATTAAGAAATATTTTCTTAATTATTAGGAATTGTATGGACAGTTGTTTTGTTTTAAACAACGTATTTAGTTTTGTATATTGTTTTTTTTTATTGGGTTGGCCAAAAGTTCCTTTGGTTTTAAAGTAAAAATAAGACATTCTTCATTGTCACCAAAAACTTTACTGAACAATGAGCTCACCATTTTGTTACACTATCTTCTGCCGTTTTCCAGGCAACTTCATCACTTCATCCTCCCACAGCTTTTTATTATTTTGAGCCAATAACTGTTTCAGGTATCTTTTACAGGCTTCCAGGAAATTGAAATTTTTTTCTCCATTAAGAGAATTTTGTAAAGACCAAAATAAATGGAAATCTGAAGCTGCGATGTCTGGTGAATACGGTGGATGAATCAGAACTTCCCAGCCAAGCTGTAACAGTTTTTGCCTAGTCATCAAAGAAACATGTAGTCTTGCATTCTCCTGATGGAAGATTATGTCTTGTCTGTTGACTAATGCTGAATGTTTTTCATCAAGTGTTGCTTTCAGTTGACCTAACTGGGAGCAGTACTTGCTGGAATTAATCTCATTTGATTTTCCAGAAGGAGTTCAAAATAGGGGACTCTCTTTCAATCCCACCATATACGCAACATCACATTCTCTGGATGAAAACTGGCTTTTGGTGTGGTTGGTGGTGGTTCATTTCACTTACCCTATCATCTTCCGCTCCTCTTTACTTACTGCACAGTATCCACTTCTCATTGCTGTCACAATTTGTTTTAAAAAATGGAACATTTTCTTCACATTTAAGTAGAGAATCACATGCAGAAATGCCATCAAGAAGGTTTTTTTCACTTAGCTTATGTGGAACCCAAACAAAAGGATGAACATAACCAAGCTGGTGCAAATGATTTTCAGCACTTCATTTAGATATTTTGCATATGTTGGCTATCTCCCATAAGATATAATGTTGATTTTTTTTCCAGAAAATTAACATCTTGACTTGATCACTATCAGCTTCAACTGGTCAACCCAACAGTGAAGCATCATCTAGCAAGAAATCGCCAACATAAAACTTTTGCAAACCACTTTTGACATATCTGATCAGTCACAGTACCTTAGCCATCACTGCACACATCTTTCTTGTTTTCATTTCAGCTTCATTTTTAACCTCTCTTGAAATAATAAAGCATAATATGCTGAAAATGTTGCTATTTTTATTTTACCTTCAATGTTAAAATGGCTACACAAAAGTTCAATTTTGGTAAGTTTTTTTTTTTTTTTAATACACACTGATATAACAGCAGTCACAATACAAGCTAACAAAATTATTTCAAATGAAGTTAAAGACAAAGCACCACTGGAGCCTTCTCATGGAAAAAAAGGAATGTTTTGGCCAACCCAATAGGAAAATATGTGTCAATGGCACGTTCCCCATATACGTTCAGGAAGCATCGGGTGAGCACAATAATGTCCAACTGGAGTGGCTGTAGCTTTAATTTTATAGAGCCTTGATTTAAACACAATACCAGTCTTCTAGTGAGAGCTAACATGGGAAAATATGACATTAAATAGAGTATTACATGATCTAAACAACATGAATAGAAAAGTTATGTTAAAGGCATCATCCTCTCTTTGCTAGCAATTCCAAGGTGCCCTTTCCACCCTCTGATTTTCTTGGTGAGAGAGTAAAAACATAGATCAGAGTAAGTGAAGGCTTTAGCAATTACAGAATCAGAGGCATGCCTCCTCCTCCAACTGCAAATCCAATGGTCTTTCTGAAGCACTGCTCTGATCACAGCCCTCTCTAACTAAACTCTCTCCCCACAAGGCATCTGAAATAAAACAAGGCAAAATCCTCAGACATAATTCGTCCTGTATGTGGAAGCCAACAGTTTTCCAGTATTGTCCCCTTCTGACTGCGACACTTACCCCATTATCACATCCTTGAGCACTGCGCTTTTCACATTTTTAACTGCCCAAATTACTGTTTCTCAATTTTATTTTTTTTAATGTATAATTAAGCCCAGCCTTTTCTACCAGTTTTTTTGCTTGCTTTATTTCTGTTTGTAAATTAAATAGGAACAACTTTTCACTCTCCTGGAGGTTTGCCATCTTCAGCGCGTCATCAGACCTCCAGGCACTAAAAGCCAAGTCTGTGTGGAAACAGCGGGGAAGGGGAGGGGGCGCCAAGGGAAGCATCGCCTCGTGCCTGCTGGGAATCCCTGAAACCAGGCAAGAGAAAGTATGGGTCAGCACGGACTCAGACGGGCAGAGAGGACGCCTCAAGTCTTCCAGGGGAGGCTGCACCTCCGGGTTAGCGCTTGGAAAATCCAGGGCAAGAAGCACAGCCCAGGACCCAGGGGGCCAAGGCAGGATGTGGCAAGACCTACATTCACAGTGGCCGCCAACATTCACTGGGCTGGTTTCCTTCTTGAAATAATGCCACTTTGCTCAAAGGCAAAGTTTTCTCTCCAACAGTGGTGTTTCATCGGACCATGAGTATCAGCATAACTAAGTCAGAGGCCAAATAGTGACACACTTGGTGAGGAACACATGGCCCCTGTTCAGAGGCCCACCATGGGGTCCTGATGATTCCCAGTGAGGCCCCATCAAGGGCCCTGAAACCACAGGAAGAGTAGAGGAACCAAGGCGGGGCACCGTGAGTAGGGAGGAGCCACCTTTCTACCCTGACAAGGAACTTTGGAATCAAACAGGCCTGTGTGTGATCCCATTTACACTCCCTGCTCATCCATTTACTGCTCTGAGCAACAGTTGCACAAGCTATACAATGAGGGGCACAGAACCCAAGTGGCAGTTTCTTCAGAATATGAGTCCTTGGCAGCATACATTGTTGGCTGCCTACCCAACATCCACATCCTGTTCTCTACCAGCATCCTGATCAGTCGTACAAGAGCTGTGTTAATCATGGCGTCTGGTGACTGGTCTGAGGGTCTGCCCTAGTCCTGGCCCATGGGATCCAAGGGGAATATGGTATAGACCATTGGGGGAAATTTTTCTGCCCTAATACAGAACCACCCTACAAAGGCTCCTTTCCTTGTCACATGAGGATGTGCAGACAGGAAAGAGCCCGTGACCTCTGTGCTACCCATGGGCTTCTGCACCAACCCTGAAACTGACTAATGTTACATAGATTGTTAAATGTCCACATTGCTCCATCCCTGGACAGCACTCTGGCATTTGTACCCAAAGGCTACTTAATTCTTACAATCCGCTGTCTTTCTCCAGCCCAGCCACGTATATTTAAACTTCCTAGCTGCTAAGGGTTAATCATTGCATCAGAGGCCAAATCGATGAAATCCCCAAATGGACTCGGTAAAAATCAGCAAGAAAACAATTTAGCACACAGTGCAGTTTTGGAGTTTTAAACAGTTCCAGCATTAAGCATGGCTTTTAATGCCAGAGGCACAAATCAAAACAAATAAATGCACAGGCGTCTCAAGGGGAGAAAAACACACTGCAAGAAGTGCCTAATTCACTTTTTGCCAATAGTTTCTGTTTGGGGCTATGCTTACATAAATGTTCCAGAAATGCAACAATACACTTCTAGGAAAATAGAAGTGAGACAAATTCTCGCCTAGATTGTTGCTATTCAAAGGGAGGTCCAAACACAGCAGTGGAANCCTGTGTATAAATCTAGTTGTGATTACCCAACATAGAAAAACTAGTTTGAGGCTTTCTGGTTAATCCTGGATGTCATATTTATATCAAAAACAATCCCATCATAATTTGGTTTGATTCCGGTTTTGTTTTTATTTTGCTCATGACAGATTCAAAACTTTACTCCTGAAACTGAAATGTACTTCTAAACACCCAGGAACATTTTCAGGGCTGCCAGCATCCAGTCTTCATGAGTCCCACTGCCAACATTGGTGAATAAAGAACAAAGAACCACATTATGATTTAAATTATGCAAAATATAGTAATGAGTATAATATAGAATTAAAGAAATATTTTCTTAATTATTAGGAATTGTATGGACAGTTGTTTTGTTTTAAACAACGTATTTAGTTTTGTATATTGGTTTTTTTTATTGGGTTGGCCAAAAGTTCCTTTGGTTTTAAAGTAAAAATAAGACATTCTTCATTGTCACCAAAAACTTTACTGAACAATGAGCTCACCATTTTGTGACACTATCTTCTGCCGTTTTCCAGGCAACTTCATCACTTCATCCTCCTACAGCTTTTTATTATTTTGAGCAAATAACTGTTTCAGGTATCTTTTACAGGCTTCCAGGAAATTGAATTTTTTCTCCATTAAGAGAATTTTGTAAAGACCAAAATAAATGGAAATCTGAAGGTGCGATGTCTGGTGAATACGGTGGATGAATCAGAACTTCCCAGCCAAGCTGTAACAGTTTTTGCCTAGTCATCAAAGAAACATGTAGTCTTGCATTCTCCTGATGGAAGATTATGTCTTGTCTGTTGACTAATGCTGAATGTTTTTCATCAAGTGTTGCTTTCAGTTGACCTAACTGGGAGCAGTACTTGCTGGAATTAATCTCATTTGATTTTCCAGAAGGAGTTCAAAATAGGGGACTCTCTTTCAATCCCACCATATACGCAACATCACATTCTCTGGATGAAAACTGGCTTTTGGTGTGGTTGTTGGTGGTTCATTTCACTTACCCTATCATCTTCCGCTCCTCTTTACTTACTGCACAGTATCCACTTCTCATTGCTGTCACAATTTGTTTTAAAAAATGGAACATTTTCTTCACATTTAAGTAGAGAATCACATGCAGAAATGCCGTCAAGAAGGTTTTTTTCACTTAGCTTATGTGGAACCCAAACAAAAGGATGAACATAACCAAGCTGGTGCAAATGATTTTCAACACTTCATTTAGATATTTTGCATATATTGGCTATCTCCCATAAGATATAATGTTGATTTTTTTTTCCAGAAAATTAACATCTTGACTTGATCACTATCAGCTTCAACTGGTCAACCCAACAGTGAAGCATCATCTAGCAAGAAATCGCCAACATAAAACTTTTGCAAACCACTTTTGACATATCTGATCAGTCACAGTACCTTAGCCATCACTGCACACATCTTTCTTGTTTTCATTTCAGCTTCATTTTTAACCTCTCTTGAAATAATAAAGCATAATATGCTGAAAATGTTGCTATTTTTATTTTACCTTCAATGTTAAAATGGCTACACAAAAGTTCAATTTTGGTAAGTTTTTTTTTTTTTTTAATACACACTGATATAACAGCAGTCACAATACAAGCTAACAAAATTATTTCAAATGAAGTTAAAGACAAAGCACCACTGGAGCCTTCTCATGGAAAAAAAGGAATGTTTTGGCCAACCCAATAGGAAAATATGTGTCAATGGCACGTTCCCCATATACGTTCAGGAAGCATCGGGTGAGCACAATAATGTCCAACTGGAGTGGCTGTAGCTTTAATTTTATAGAGCCTTGATTTAAACACAATACCAGTCTTCTAGTGAGAGCTAACATGGGAAAATATGACATTAAATAGAGTATTACATGATCTAAACAACATGAATAGAAAAGTTATGTTAAAGGCATCATCCTCTCTTTGCTAGCAATTCCAAGGTGCCCTTTCCACCCTCTGATTTTCTTGGTGAGAGAGTAAAAACATAGATCAGAGTAAGTGAAGGCTTTAGCAATTACAGAATCAGAGGCATGCCTCCTCCTCCAACTGCAAATCCAATGGTCTTTCTGAAGCACTGCTCTGATCACAGCCCTCTCTAACTAAACTCTCTCCCCACAAGGCATCTGAAATAAAACAAGGCAAAATCCTCAGACATAATTCGTCCTGTATGTGGAAGCCAACAGTTTTCCAGTATTGTCCCCTTCTGACTGCGACACTTACCCCATTATCACATCCTTGAGCACTGCGCTTTTCACATTTTTAACTGCCCAAATTACTGTTTCTCAATTTTATTTTTTTTAATGTATAATTAAGCCCAGCCTTTTCTACCAGTTTTTTTGCTTGCTTTATTTCTGTTTGTAAATTAAATAGGAACAACTTTTCACTCTCCTGGAGGTTTGCCATCTTCAGCGCGTCATCAGACCTCCAGGCACTAAAAGCCAAGTCTGTGTGGAAACAGCGGGGAAGGGGAGGGGGCGCCAAGGGAAGCATCGCCTCGTGCCTGCTGGGAATCCCTGAAACCAGGCAAGAGAAAGTATGGGTCAGCACGGACTCAGACGGGCAGAGAGGACGCCTCAAGTCTTCCAGGGGAGGCTGCACCTCCGGGTTAGCGCTTGGAAAATCCAGGGCAAGAAGCACAGCCCAGGACCCAGGGGGCCAAGGCAGGATGTGGCAAGACCTACATTCACAGTGGCCGCCAACATTCACTGGGCTGGTTTCCTTCTTGAAATAATGCCACTTTGCTCAAAGGCAAAGTTTTCTCTCCAACAGTGGTGTTTCATCGGACCATGAGTATCAGCATAACTAAGTCAGAGGCCAAATAGTGACACACTTGGTGAGGAACACATGGCCCCTGTTCAGAGGCCCACCATGGGGTCCTGATGATTCCCAGTGAGGCCCCATCAAGGGCCCTGAAACCACAGGAAGAGTAGAGGAACCAAGGCGGGGCACCGTGAGTAGGGAGGAGCCACCTTTCTACCCTGACAAGGAACTTTGGAATCAAACAGGCCTGTGTGTGATCCCATTTACACTCCCTGCTCATCCATTTACTGCTCTGAGCAACAGTTGCACAAGCTATACAATGAGGGGCACAGAACCCAAGTGGCAGTTTCTTCAGAATATGAGTCCTTGGCAGCATACATTGTTGGCTGCCTACCCAACATCCACATCCTGTTCTCTACCAGCATCCTGATCAGTCGTACAAGAGCTGTGTTAATCATGGCGTCTGGTGACTGGTCTGAGGGTCTGCCCTAGTCCTGGCCCATGGGATCCAAGGGGAATATGGTATAGACCATTGTGGGAAATTTTTCTGCCCTAATACAGAACCACCCTACAAAGGCTCCTTTCCTTGTCACATGAGGATGTGCAGACAGGAAAGAGCCCGTGACCTCTGTGCTACCCATGGGCTTCTGCACCAACCCTGAAACTGACTAATGTTACATAGATCGTTAAATGTCCACATTGCTCCATCCCTGGACAGCACTCTGGCATTTGTACCCAAAGGCTACTTAATTCTTACAATCCGCTGTCTTTCTCCAGCCCAGCCACGTATATTTAAACTTCCTAGCTGCTAAGGGTTAATCATTGCATCAGAGGCCAAATCGATGAAATCCCCAAATGGACTCGGTAAAAATCAGCAAGAAAACAATTTAGCACACAGTGCAGTTTTGGAGTTTTAAACAGTTCCAGCATTAAGCATGGCTTTTAATGCCAGAGGCACAAATCAAAACAAATAAATGCACAGGCGTCTCAAGGGGAGAAAAACACACTGCAAGAAGTGCCTAATTCACTTTTTGCCAATAGTTTCTGTTTGGGGCTATGCTTACATAAATGTTCCAGAAATGCAACAATACACTTCTAGGAAAATAGAAGTGAGACAAATTCTCGCCTAGATTGTTGCTATTCAAAGGGAGGTCCAAACACAGCAGTGGAAGGAGAGGGTAGGATGAACTGAGAGGGTAGCATTGAAACATACACATTACCACATGTTAAACAGACAGCTGGTGGGAAGTTGCTGTATCACACAGGGAGCTCAACCAGGTGCTGTGTGAAGACCTAGAGGGGTGGGGTGGGGAGTGGGGTGAGCGGGAGGCTCAAGAGGGAAGGAGCACATGTGGAACACAACATTATAAAGTAACTATCTTCCAATTAAAAAAAATTTTTTCAAGCCAGCTAATAGACACTATTTAAATTTTTTTTTTTAAGGTGGTGTCCATAGACCAGAAACATCATCACCATCTGGAAGCCACTGGAAGATGCAGAATCTTGGGTCCCACCCCTGACCTAGTGGATCAGAACCTGCACTGTAGGAAGAGCCCCAGCTGATTCGATGCAGCATGATTCAGTCTGACCAGAAGCCCACCAAGTACAGCCAGCTCCAGGGTGTCCCTCCCTCATCTCTGAGGTGTAGAGAACCACAGAGGTACAAAGAGAGTGGCATGGAAAAAGCTGAGCACACAATCATGTATTTTATGACAGGCGAGTCCAAGGTCAAGACTGAAAACGACAATCACGTCCTACACAGAACTGTCTGAGCCAGTGATTCTAATGTGTCATGCAAGACAAAGTCACACGCATGGCACAGCTTTGTGGGAATACTCAGGTTTGTACAAAATCTCTTTATAATATATTTGCATAACTTATCATCACAATGCTTATTAGCAATACGTCTGTAACAGCTGCTCACTGGAGGTGCCAAGGCCCAGAGGAGAAGGGCTGTGAGTAAGCGTCAGCCTCAGCACAGACTTCTGTAATACTATTCCTCCCTCCACCACTCGTGAAACCTCTGATATGCAACTGTGTGAGGGTGACGGCATTTATATCATCGAGGTGGTAACACTGGATCTGCTCATCTTTCAGGCAAGGCAATAATAAATATGTCCGCACCTTATCTACTATTAGTAATCAATTATTCACACACCACCTGTGCTGCTCAGGAAGGACAGACGCCAAGAGAAACCTGATAGAACCAGAGAGTTTTCTGAAAAACTTGCTTTCCACCCACACTCCTTTCCCGGAATCAGACTCCTGGTTTTCAATTCTATCTATTCCTTCTTGTAAGCAAACGGTACTCTGTGGCCTAGGCTGGTTCGATAGGATGCAGCCCCCACCCACACATGGCATGGTGTCCAAGGCATTCATGATCAGAAGCTAGGCCCTGCCACACTTCCGGAGCCTGGGCCCTAGACAGCCACCTGCAGCCGCTTTGGGCAACTCCATGTTTCCCATTAATGGGGAGAGGCGGTCCTGACTGTCTTTGAAACATCAGAGAATGACAATTTCACAGACTTTTCTGACAGCAAAATGAGAAATCAGAAGATATCATTTTGCTCCCTAAAGCTAGAGTTTCACCTTTCAAAAGAAAAAAAAACCACAAAGAAGCAAACCNCTCATGATCAGAAGCTAGGCCCTGCCACACTTCCGGAGCCTGGGCCCTAGACAGCCACCTGCAGCCGCTTTGGGCAACTCCATGATTCCCATTAATGGGGAGAGGCGGTCCTGACTGTCTTTGAAGCATCAGAGAATGACAATTTCACAGACTTTTCTGACAGCAAAATGAGAAATCAGAAGATATCATTTTACTCCCTAAAGCTAGAGTTTCACCTTTCAAAAGAAAAAAAAACCCACAAAGAAGCAAACCTCCCCATGCAGGTTTCATGGGAAAACACTTCCCTAGTGTTTCACGTAGGCAGACTCTCCAAACTGCCATCAGCAGGTTCCCGCAAGGGTGCTGTATTTCTAGTTATAAAGGAAAAGATCTCAGCACTTGTTTCTGCTTTGTAGATGGAATCAAAATGAACCCACAATGACACAGACAAATGATTTTAAAAATTCAACAGAGAATTCAGAGGCTACACAAGCTCCAACCCTCCCCAGTTCCTCAACCATTCTCACAATCAAGACAACGCACACTTAGAAAAGACAAAACCACAGCGGAAGATTAAGTGGTGGCTAATGTCAATTCCCATTTGGCTCAGTGTGGCTGATCAATACAGCCAATCAGCCCCAGCACGCAGGAGAATACCAGTTTAAGATGATGGCAAACCACTGATAATCGGCCCATCTGCGTCAGAGCCACTGTACCTTCCCCAAAGCAGGTGGACTTCTGGGGAGAAGTGGAGCCAGAGGCCACACTGGTAAGGCAACAGCAGAAGGAAGAAGCAGTAATCCCAGGCCAGCTGTGCTGCAGGATGCACGGGCCAGCTTTCTCAAGTCTAAAGACAGACATGACCAAGAGCTCACTAGGATCAGCTTTCTATCAACTAGGATCATCACAGCGAGCAAAGGAAAACCACCAATAAACCCCAAGTCACAAAAGCCATTCCTCCCCGGCTCCCCAATTGGGGAGGGAGGGATATTGCTGAAAGATGCTCTGGTGAAAGAAGTCACAGGACACATGCTTGGCTTTCTCTCTGCTCCACGCCCAAGACCACCCTCTGATTTGAATGCTTTCAAACAGGACCGAGGGTGCCTTTAGTGAGTGAGGTTAATGAAGGGACACTCAAACACTCTNAAGTCACAGGACACATGCTTGGCTTTCTCTCTGCTCCACGCCCAAGACCACCCTCTGATTTGAATGCTTTCAAACAGGACCGAGGGTGCCTTTAGTGAGTGAGGTTAATGAAGGGACACTCAAACACTCTGATGCAAAACAGGTCCTCAGAGAACATCTTGTCAACCCTCCTTATTTTACAGCTGAAAAAATCGGCCCCAGGACAGCCGAACTGTCAAAAAGCATAGAGTTAAGAGGCAAACAGGGGAGGGGGTGGGAAGCCTAATGGCGAGGATAGTGATCCAAGGATAAAAAGTGAATTCTGGGGAGGTCTGAAGAGTAATGAGCTTTTACAACCTTCAGAATGACCTCAAAAGAGGCCACCATCACTCAGTAGTCCTCAGTCCCCTCATCTGTAAGACCAGCTCAGCTGAGCTGACAGCAGAGTAGAGGAACACCCTTGGTAAGCGTATTATACAGGAATCATCATTCCTCAAGTCAAAGGCAAACTCTGAAGTCACTGGGGGCTCCTGGCTGGACATACCTGTAAAGACAGGCACAAGCAACTTAGATCAAACATTAATGAGTCTAAATTTCCAATGCAATATTCATATACCTCCAGGCAGCCTTTTTCATACAAATCTCCACTCAACTAGCTCTACTATCAGAAGCTTCTAATAAACCAGAAAGACCCATCTGTACACTCTTAAAAGAGATGGTCCCTATGGGAGATGATTAAAATAGTACAATTCCATTTGCCTGAAGTATTTAAAGCAACAACTCACATCATTTTCACAAAGTTTCAAGACAGATTAGTGGAGGATAATGCAATCTTCGAAGAATCTGCAGATTTTTAAATCTGTGATAAAGAAAACTTCACATTTAAAACTCTGAACACTGAGGAGTGACTAAAATATAAGGAACATGACAATAAACTTTATCGCTCAGTATTCTTCAANTAAAATAGTACAATTCCATTTGCCTGAAGTATTTAAAGCAACAACTCACATCATTTTCACAAAGTTTCAAGACAGATTAGCGGAGGATAATGCAATCTTCGAAGAATCTGCAGATTTTTAAATCTGTGATAAAGACAACTTCACATTTAAAACTCTGAACACTGAGGAGTGACTAAAATATAAGGAACATGACAATAAACTCTATCGTTCAGTATTCTTCAAATTTAAATTTACTACATAGTCACACCTGTGCTTAGTCGCTCAGTCATGTCCAATTCTTTGTTACCCACCAGGGTACTTTGCAGCCCACCATGTTCCTTTGTCCATGGGATCTTTTTCAGGCAAGAATCCTGGAGTGTGTTGCCATTTCCTCCTCCAGGAGATTTTCCTGACTCAAAGATCAAACCCTGTCTATGTCTCCNAACTCCATGATTCCCATTAATGGGGAGAGGCGGTCCTGACTGTCTTTGAAGCATCAGAGAATGACAATTTCACAGACTTTTCTGACAGCAAAATGAGAAATCAGAAGATATCATTTTACTCCCTAAAGCTAGAGTTTCACCTTTCAAAAGAAAAAAAAACCCACAAAGAAGCAAACCTCCCCATGCAGGTTTCATGGGAAAACACTTCCCTAGTGTTTCACGTAGGCAGACTCTCCAAACTGCCATCAGCAGGTTCCCGCAAGGGTGCTGTATTTCTAGTTATAAAGGAAAAGATCTCAGCACTTGTTTCTGCTTTGTAGATGGAATCAAAATGAACCCACAATGACACAGACAAATGATTTTAAAAATTCAACAGAGAATTCAGAGGCTACACAAGCTCCAACCCTCCCCAGTTCCTCAACCATTCTCACAATCAAGACAACGCACACTTAGAAAAGACAAAACCACAGCGGAAGATTAAGTGGTGGCTAATGTCAATTCCCATTTGGCTCAGTGTGGCTGATCAATACAGCCAATCAGCCCCAGCACGCAGGAGAATACCAGTTTAAGATGATGGCAAACCACTGATAATCGGCCCATCTGCGTCAGAGCCACTGTACCTTCCCCAAAGCAGGTGGACTTCTGGGGAGAAGTGGAGCCAGAGGCCACACTGGTAAGGCAACAGCAGAAGGAAGAAGCAGTAATCCCAGGCCAGCTGTGCTGCAGGATGCACGGGCCAGCTTTCTCAAGTCTAAAGACAGACATGACCAAGAGCTCACTAGGATCAGCTTTCTATCAACTAGGATCATCACAGCGAGCAAAGGAAAACCACCAATAAACCCCAAGTCACAAAAGCCATTCCTCCCCGGCTCCCCAATTGGGGAGGGAGGGATATTGCTGAAAGATGCTCTGGTGAAAGAAGTCACAGGACACATGCTTGGCTTTCTCTCTGCTCCACGCCCAAGACCACCCTCTGATTTGAATGCTTTCAAACAGGACCGAGGGTGCCTTTAGTGAGTGAGGTTAATGAAGGGACACTCAAACACTCTGATGCAAAACAGGTCCTCAGAGAACATCTTGTCAACCCTCCTTATTTTACAGCTGAAAAAATCGGCCCCAGGACAGCCGAACTGTCAAAAAGCATAGAGTTAAGAGGCAAACAGGGGAGGGGGTGGGAAGCCTAATGGCGAGGATAGTGATCCAAGGATAAAAAGTGAATTCTGGGGAGGTCTGAAGAGTAATGAGCTTTTACAACCTTCAGAATGACCTCAAAAGAGGCCACCATCACTCAGTAGTCCTCAGTCCCCTCATCTGTAAGACCAGCTCAGCTGAGCTGACAGCAGAGTAGAGGAACACCCTTGGTAAGCGTATTATACAGGAATCATCATTCCTCAAGTCAAAGGCAAACTCTGAAGTCACTGGGGGCTCCTGGCTGGACATACCTGTAAAGACAGGCACAAGCAACTTAGATCAAACATTAATGAGTCTAAATTTCCAATGCAATATTCATATACCTCCAGGCAGCCTTTTTCATACAAATCTCCACTCAACTAGCTCTACTATCAGAAGCTTCTAATAAACCAGAAAGACCCATCTGTACACTCTTAAAAGAGATGGTCCCTATGGGAGATGATTAAAATAGTACAATTCCATTTGCCTGAAGTATTTAAAGCAACAACTCACATCATTTTCACAAAGTTTCAAGACAGATTAGCGGAGGATAATGCAATCTTCGAAGAATCTGCAGATTTTTAAATCTGTGATAAAGACAACTTCACATTTAAAACTCTGAACACTGAGGAGTGACTAAAATATAAGGAACATGACAATAAACTCTATCGTTCAGTATTCTTCAAATTTAAATTTACTACATAGTCACACCTGTGCTTAGTCGCTCAGTCATGTCCAATTCTTTGTTACCCACCAGGGTACTTTGCAGCCCACCATGTTCCTTTGTCCATGGGATCTTTTTCAGGCAAGAATCCTGGAGTGTGTTGCCATTTCCTCCTCCAGGAGATTTTCCTGACTCAAGATCAAACCCTGTCTATGTCTCCTGTAAGATTCTTTATCTGTTGGGCCATCGAGGAAGCCCATTCATTAACTGATTATTACACTACGTGAAATAAGTCAGAGAAAGACAAATATCATATGATATGTGGAATCTAAAAAAAAAAAAAATTGCTACAAATGAAAAGAAACAGACCCACAGACAGAAAATAAACTTATGGTTACCAAAGGGGAAAGGGAGAAGGAAATAAAGTAGGAGCTTAGAATTAACATACATATATTACTATAATGGGCATCCCTGGTGGCTCAGACGTAAAGAATCTGCCTGCAATGTGTGAGACCTGGGTTCAAACCCAGGGGTGGGAAGATGCCCTGGAGGAGGGCATGGCAACCCACTCTAGTATTCTTGCCTGGAGAATTCCCATGGACAAACGAGCATGGTGGGCACAGTCCATGGGGTTGCAAAGAGTCGGACATGACTAAGCATGGTGCATCGTCATCATTACTATATATAAAGCAGATAACCAACAAGGACCTAGTGTATAACACAGGGAACTATACTCAACACCATGCATAACCTAAGGGAAAAGAATCTGAAATATATATATATAAAATGTATATAACTAGGTCACTCTCCTGTATATCTGAAACTAACACAGCAATGTAAATCAACCACACTTCAATTAAAAAGTTTAAAACTTTTTAACAACTATTTTTTTTCTAGACCTCAGTAAGCCTGTGGTCATACATAATAATTTAATAAGGACAGTGCAGGCCTTCAGCAGGAAGAAAGGAAGGGATGAAGAGAGAGGGAGGGAGCGAAAAGGATCCTCCTACATGCTTTCCTGAAGTTCAACCCCAGCTCGGTCCCCCTGCAGCTGAACGTAAACAGCTGAGGAGAAATTCCAGCAGGAGCACAGAGCAAAGTGGTTCTCCCCCACTGTGTTCACCCAGGAAGATTTCCTTAGATTGTTGCCCAAACAACTGCTAGCAGCTGTTAAAGGATGAGACGCTGCTGAAAGTCTCCCCAAGTACTTCTCCCGGGTGGTATACAGATGGAAAGAAAACCTAAGTTCCCAGAACTCACTGTATACATGGCTCACACTAGAGTGTTCACCAAATGGTACCATTCGTCAGGATCATGAAATTCAGGAAGTGACATGAATTTGTCGCCTTTATTTACTTAACCCCCCTAAAAATGAATAAATGAGAGTTTTGGCATAATTTGCTAAACCATAATTCACATAATTATCATCTTCCTGAAACTCAAAACACATTTTGGTTCCCTATAAAACAACTTATACCCCCTGAAAGATTTTCATTTGCCCTGTCCTCTGTTTTCTTAATGTGCCCCATGTCTCTCAATTCATGTTATAGCTCTACTCTTTCTTGATTTAATTACTCATTTCATTGCTAGCTGGTTAAGGCAGAGCTCGTCTAAAATCAGAGCTGAAAAATGCTTGTTAGCAAACTATCTCAGCCTTAAAAAACAGGCATTATATTTAGGATACATGCCTAAATATTTCAAATATCTTCACCTTCCTCTCTGTCGAGCTGATATATTCTTGCTTGTTTGAACTTTCACCTGTGACTCACATGGACAACCCATCACTGAGCAGTGCTTATGTGTGCAAAGCCAGCCGAGACAGCTCAGATCACATTGGCCAAAAGTTCATCAACATCTGCCACGTGCCAGGCACTGCTGGGTGTTATTGAGATGAGCACCATGGCGTTTCTACCGCTGGTAAGCATATCGTCTGTAGGGAAAAGGGGGATGTAGAAATTCTACTTCACTATCCCATAACAGGAAATCTAGCCAGAGTGTATTAAGAACACATTTAAACTACGAAGGTAAAGTGCTTAGTGCAGCAAGGATGTCGGTGGTAGAAGAAAGGCTGGGAAGAGCTTTCTTAAGAAAAGAATGCCCCGGGTTGAGTTGGGAAGGAGAAGTGAGCCAGGGGGATCACAAAGAAGAGAAAGCACCGGCAGAAAAGACTGGAAAATCAGGCAGGGCCTTCATATGCCACATTAGGGAGCTGGGGCTTTATACTCTCAGCAATAGTTTTAGACTTTATACCAGGAAATCAAGTGGTCAGATCTGCACTGTAGATTCTTCTCTCTGGTGACATGGAGGAAGTTGATGGAAAGAAGAAAAAAAAAAGGGAGAGCAAAATGTTAAAGCAGGAGGTCACAGGCTGCCTTAAGCCTTGCCTTCCCAGCTGCATCCCTGCGATCTTGCTGCTGCTACTAAACCGCCCCAGTCGTGTCTAACTCTGTGTGAGCCCACAGACAGCAGCCCACCGACAGCAGGCTCCCCCGTCCATGGGATTCTCCAAGCAAAAACAGTGGAGTGGGCTGCCAGTTCCTTCTCCCACTGTGCTCTTCAGTTCAGTTCAGGCACTCAGTCGTGTCCGACTCTTTGCGACCCCATGAATCACAGCACACCAGGCCTCCCTGTCCATCACCAACTCCCAGAGTTCACTCAAACTCATGTCCATTGAGTCAGAGATGCCATCCAGCCATCTCATCCTGNTGTCCGACTCTTTGCGACCCCATGAATCACAGCACACCAGGCCTCCCTGTCCATCACCAACTCCCAGAGTTCACTCAAACTCATGTCCATTGAGTCAGAGATGCCATCCAGCCATCTCATCCTGTCGTCCCCTTCTCCTCCTGCCCCCAATCCCTCCCTGCATCAGTCTTTTCCCATGAGTCAACTCTTCGCATGAGGTGGCCAAAGTATTGGAATTTCAGCCTCAGTATCAGTCATTCTAAAGAACACCGAGGACTGGTCTCCTTCAGAATGGACTGGTTGGATCTCCTTGCTGTCCAAGGGACTCTCAAGAGTCTTCTCCAACACCACAGTTCAAA
>SJYW01005949.1:746800-763117 GCA_006410735.1 Raphicerus campestris
TTCTTTACTGTCTGAGCCACCCTGGAAGCCCAAGAATACTGGAGTGGGTAGCCTAGTCCTTCCCCAGGGCATCTTCCCAACCCAGGAATTAAACCCAGGTCTCCTGCATTGCAGGCAGATTCTTTACCAGCTGAGCTACTAGGAAAGCCCTCAACCAAGCCAGCTGATCTCAGAGATCTTCTTAACAGCTAGACTGTCTGATGCTGGAAGGTTCGAAGCTTTTGTTCACACATTTTTTTTCAGTTGTTTAGTTGACGTCTTTTCCTCATAGTGCCCCTAGCCTGTGGGATAAGGGCCACTCTCTAAAGGAAGGACAAGACGTACATACAGAAAGCACTAATTTGGCTCAAGAACAAAAGCCAGCCAATAAGCATAAAGAGTCTCTAAAGCAGGGAGGGGAATGAGAGATGAATTGAGAATTGGCCAAAGACTGCTGAGTACTGAAGCCAGGTGATACTCTTCTCAACTCTGGGTACGTTTGATAACTTTCATAATGGCTTCTAAAATGGCTTTGACTTACTGACAGTTCATTAAGTTTGCTGAGTCACTGCATTTGTTTTACTAGGTCCTATTTNTGATGCTCTTCTCAACTCTGGGTACGTTTGATAACTTTCATAATGGCTTCTAAAATGGCTTTGACTTACTGACAGTTCATTAAGTTTGCTGAGTCACTGCATTTGTTTTACTAGGTCCTATTTTGACATGGTTCAAAATTCAGAGTGTTTTAAAAGGTATATACTCTACCACCCCCACTGCCATTATACTTCTAATATTTCTTTGTACAAATATACAGAGATATTCTTATTTCTATTTCTTTCACAAAAGGTGGCATGTTGTACACATAGTATTTCACCTTGTGTTCACTTAACCACGTAACCTGGTGATTTTCTCCCCCACTGATGTACAGAGAACTTTTCATTCTCCACAGTGGGTCTTCCATAGTACAGATATACCATGAACCTACTTAACCAGGGCATCTCAGCTTTCCTAATCTTTTGCTACTACAATAAGCCTATACTGTCTTTTTTCTGTCATTGCCCATTTTGAGGGTCACACTAACCATTTCTCACATTTATTTACTTACTGCCAAAACAGTAAGCAGGGGTGGATCCAGGTTTCACGGGGCATAAAGTTTAGACAGTTTGAAAGATCCTCTTTAAAACAGAGAATACAAAATCATGAGTACAAAATGGTGTATAAATGTGTATATTTCCTTTAAATTAAAAGTTCTTATCAATTCACTGGAGTCTTAAGATTAAGGTCCTTCCTTCCAGGATCTTTTTAGACATTTAACAAAAAATGTTTATACAAAAATACCTCCCCACTTTGCAAACTGACATCTCTGAGTGGAGTCACCTAGAATACACTATAACTTTCCAAAACCTACTGTATTGCACTTATAGGGGCGTGAATCCTATCATTTAGTAGCTGTACAGGAATTCCCTGTCTTTGAGAATGACAGGCAATATTATCGTGGTCTCACAGATGTGAGACCGGCTTAGAGAGGCAATGATTTGCTCCAGGTAGTACAGTGAGTATTAAATCAGGCCTGTTTGATTCCAAAGCCTTTGTACTTAACTGACACACTGAGTGCCTCCCCAGTGGTCTTAAACTCGACTAAACTAATCTTTTCAAAAGAGAAGACTAATAAAAGATAATATTGCGATTATTACTTCCATAGGGAAGAAACATTTGATCTCAAATTCTCAGTTTCCCTTTTATATTTTCAGAACGTCTTTTCTTTAAAACAACCAACCAACCAAAATAAACAACTCGGCAATGGTCTCTGTAAGTGTACCTAACTAAACGCAGAGCCTAAGGTCAGCACCGTGCTCACTATATAGGCTGGGACATCACCTTACTGGTTCTCTGGTACCCAGAGAAGGGGCACAATGAATCAAAGAGATGACTCAATGCTCATCCTTTGTGTTGGGGGTTTGTCTTCTGCTGACCTCTCACATTTTGAATGATATCCCCAGATCCTCAGATCTGTATACAAACAAGATGGGGACCAAGGTCTGCCATCAATTCCATTCTAATAACTAGATATGCAAAGACTTGAAACCTATCCTAGAAGGTAAGACTCTTCCAGTCCAACTCAAATAGAAGCAGATCAGACTGATTAAATGTTTTCAACACTTTTTCAATAACACAAGCCAGATCTGTGATTGATTGTCACCACGGATATTGCTAGGATGTGCTGCTAGTGACATTTCATGCCTGGAAGCCAGAAGGCTGAACATCCTGTAACGATGGGGACAGTCTAGTACAGAGAGGGGACTGTAGAGCCAAAAATGCCCAAAGTGCTGCTGGTTGAGAGGACTGCTGAGACAGCCCTTCACAGAAGGGGGATAAAACAAGAGCAGATATGGATGTGGCTATATTTTATCCCAGGCCTTTCAGGTTATTCTAGGAGCATTAACAAAATGAGAGGTTCTGCATAGAGAAGGCTCCTGTCAAAGCTCTCATTTGATCTTTACTGCACTGCCAGGCCCCATCAACTGTCAAGAATTGCCATGAAGGGTCAAATTTGAGAGTAAAATAAGCCCTAGATTTCAAGAGTTCACAAATCTTTCAGCCATCGCTTGAGAAAGAAAGGGCTTAAAATTAATGTGTACAATGTTTTAAACTTTCAAACTCATTAAAACTCTCAAAAGTGCTTCTTGCATTTATATAAATATCACCATTATTCGATCTGGAAGGTAGAAAATAACATTAAAATTGTCCTTTATTAAAAGGCCGTGTTCTAAAACAGCAATTTATAGGAAGAGCTAACAAAGATCTATCAAAACAACAGGAAAACATGTTATAACCTCAGATCCAAATATTCAATAATGAGGCAGCCCAAATACTGGGGTACCTACAATGGAATTCTACTCAGCCACTTAAAAGAATGAAAGAATGTTGCCAGTTTTAACAACATGGGTAGACTTGGAGGGTATTACGCTAAACATGAAATAAGTCAGACAGAGAAAGACAACATCTGTATGGTATCACTTGCGTGCAGAATCTAAAAAATAAAACAAACTAGTGAATATAGCTGAAGAGAAGCAGACTTACAGATAGAACAAACTAGTGGTCACCAATAAGGAGAGGGAAGTAGGGAGGGGTAGTATAAGAGGTACAAACCATCATGCATAAAACAAGCTGCAAGGACATCTATAAACACAGGGAACAGAGCGGGTATTTTATAGTAACTAAAAATGGAATACTGACTTTAAAAATTGTGGAGCACTACATTGTATGTCTACAACTTACATAATATTGTACATCAACTATACATCAAAAAAAAAGACTACATGCATTTATTCATGTCTTAGGAAGGACTCTACATTCTTTGAAGTTGTAACACTTCCATAAACAAGCAGAGAATGCTTTATCGTTGTCAGCTTTACCTGCTATTTGTACTGAACCATCTTCACCCAGAAGAATATTACCAGCTTTCAAATCCCTGTTAGGAAAAAGACAGAGAATTTAATGCTAGAGTACAGACAATATATTGCATTAACTCACTCAGGGAGATTTTAAAACATATCACATAATGTTGCTATTTGACATAATTATTATTTTACAAATATAATATTTGTAAAACAAATTTAAAAGTTACAAGGGTACACTGTGATTTTATAGTTTGCTCCTGAAGGATGGTTAGGGGTTTATATTAATAACACTTAGTTTCTGTGATATTATTATCCAGATTTAATTAAAACAATAGTGAGTAGATTTATGTTACAGAATTAGAGACTGTCCACATACTCACAATACTATCATTTTGTCAAGAATTAAAGCCCAGTCTATGTAAAACTGCTTTACTTCAACTTAAATTTGTCTGTGGTACAATTGCAAATCAAACCCATCAGACTTTTAGACAGTGGATTTGATCAGTCTCTTCTCTGGGGAGATATTGATTACAAATACTAATTATAGCAGTCGATATTTCTTCACTATATAAAAGTTGTGCTCAGTAGCCTTAACACGTAAGAAAAATGACAATTTACAAGTTTGATTTCTAAAATAATATTTTTCTAATCGTTAAAAGACATAGTAAATATCATAAACCATACTCACAGTTCAGGGCAGGGGAATTACAAATATTAGTATTATGGTTAATGGTTGTTTACTTGCAACTATTCCTAAGAGCCCAAGTAACACAAACCCATTTGAAACATCCAGTGCTCGCATTCTATGCCACTTCACTATGGAAAGAATTAGCACTGTATATTGCCAAAGAGATGAAATTAGTGCCTCTCCTCTTCCACCACCATGTCAAAAATAATTAACATATTACATGTTTGGAACACTCTTGCCTGAGTTACAAAGCTAGAGATGCCGACCTAAGTTAGAAATGGGGCTTCCTAGGTGGCTCAGTGGGAAAGAATCCGTCCACCTGCCCATGCAGGAGACTCAGGAAGCATGGGTTCAGCCCCTGGGTCAGGAAGATCCCCCGGAGAAGGAAATGGCAACTCACTCCAGTACTCTTGCCTTGAAAATCACATGGATAGGGGAGGCTTGTGGGCTTCAGTCCATGAGGTTGCAAAGAGCTAGACACAACTTAACAACTGAGCACACACATGCAAGTTAGAAACATGTCAAAACTTAACTGTGAGGCGCTTCCTTAACATTCTCTACTAACTAGGACTGAAGACATGGACAGCTGGATTGAAACACCTGCAGAAGCCATACCTGTGAATCTGACCATTTCTGTGTAGATAGTCTAAGCCTTCCAAAACTTCTTTAAGAATTGTTGCTATTATTGCCTCTTCCAGAACTCCGTTCTTGTGTTCTCCTCGATTGACGATGTATTTTATGATATCCAACATTGAACCTAAGTGGACAGACAGAAGAATTAAACAACTGTATAAGCACCGTCATGATCTTTCCAGAACAGGGCTCCCTATTTAAAAAACTAAATGAGAACATCAAAATATTTTTTGTTGTTGTTTATTTAGCACAAATATTCCCAAGGTATACAAATAACTGCATGGCAGCCCACGGCCAGAAAAACATTAAATCCAAGTCTGCAAGCACACATCCTGCTGAACTTAATGACAGGGGTTCTGGGTCAAGAAGCAGAAGCCTGTGCATGACCACTGCACAGTTAGTCCCTTTCCCTAAGACATGCAATTGGTTATAGATTAAAAGGAGGTTCAGGGTGTCTATTCAGAAAAAGAAAGGAGCAGGAAGCCAGGGGGAAAGACAGCAGGGAACTGCTGAGGGAAAGGAGCACAGTTTTTCTGTAACCCCTAAGACACAGGTCACAAAAGTAAGAAGAGAGTACATTGCTTCTACAGACCCCTGCTTATGATGAGAAGACTTCTTTCTATGACTCTAGTGAAGTGAAGTCGCTCAGTCGTGTCCGACTCTTTGCGACCCCATGGACTGTAGCCTACCAGGCTCCTCCCTCCGTGGGATTCTCCAGGCAAGAGTACTGGAGTGGGTTGCCACTTCCTTCTCCAGGGGATCTTCCTGACCCAGGGATTGAACCCGGGTCTCCAGCATTCCAGGCAGATGCTTTAACCTCTAAGCCACCAAGGAAGCCCCTTGACTCTATGACTCTAGGCAATCTTTATTCCATTTACTTGACACTGATGCACTGAGTTTAATAATAAAGAAATGAATGCATAGCACTTTGTTACTATAAACAGATTAGTATCCTTGGCACTCTGAATTCATGTTTCAACACATGTGAATTAATATTCTAAACCTCCTGGGCATTTTAAGAGCCATAATTACCTGGGGGTTCAACATTTCTGAAGAGTTACCAAATAGCTCACCTCAGGACCTGAGTTTGGCTCCAAGCTCTCTCTGATTAACGAGGAGGACTGAGTTTCCCCATCAGGTATTACTACAGCAGACTAGCCACCTGCCCCTCATTAAGAGATCTGATGTGATAAAACAGTATAGAAGAAAATAAATGCAGAGTTTCCCCCCTCTGAGAGAAACAAAACATCTCTTTATTGGCTGACTCTTGGATTTTTGGATTATTTAGAAATTAACACTTCCAAAAAACATTTTACTTTTGAATCTGATAAGGATTTACCATACCAGGCATGGATGCATTTCTGGGGCTTCCAGGTGGCACTACTGGAAAAGAATAGCCAATGCAGGAGACATAAGAGACTCTGGTTCAATGCCTGGGTCGGGAAGGCCCCCTGGAGGAGGGCACAGCAACCCACTCCAGTATTCTTGCCTGGAGAACCCCTTGGACAGAGGAGCCTGGTGGGCTACAGTTCACAGAGTTGCAAAGAGGCAGACACGAGTGAAGGGACTTAGCACGCACACACCCATGCATTTCTGGACTGCTGAAAGAAAAGTGGNTTGGAAAAGAATAGCCAATGCAGGAGACATAAGAGACTCTGGTTCGAAGCCCGGGTCGGGAAGGCCCCCTGGAGGAGGGCACAGCAACCCACTCCAGTATTCTTGCCTGGAGAACCCCTCGGACAGAGGAGCCTGGTGGGCTACAGTTCACGGAGTTGCAAAGAGGCAGACACGAGTGAAGGGACTTAGCACGCACACACCCATGCATTTCTGGACTGCTGAAAGAAAAGTGGGCCATGTCTGCCCACATTCCCCTTACCTGTGGAAACCTGTTTAAAACTTGTTCCTCTTACCTAAAGCCTGGGAAGGCTAAATTTAATTCCTTTAAAAAGACAATGAAATTTTCTATCCAGTCCACAAGGAAGGGCACAGGGGATACTTTCAAGCTTATAAAAAGTAATTGGGTTTAAAAATAAAGAGAGGACGGAATTTCTTGTTTCCTTAGTTAGTGGACCCCACAGGAAGAGACCTGGTTAAGATCATCATTAATAAAGTACCACCCTCAGCAGAACCAAAACGCAGTCCTGAGGCTCAACACTGCAGTTAGCTCCAAGGTCTTCCTTTTTCTCCTTTCCTTTTTAATTAAAAACCAGAGTCGGCACTCAAGGAAACAATGACTAATAGGACTGACAAGACTGGGAACAGAACCGAACTAAGTTCTCCCAGGCTCCCTACCGAGACTTACACAAACAAACCCTAGGCAATTACAATGCCTTCATCATCTCATGGCAGGGCCTTGCTGGACCCAAGACAGTTTCTTCTTATTAAAAAAAAAAAAAAATTTTGAGATGTTTCCCTGATTCAGCCTTAGCTGAACTGGGCTTGCAAATAAAAGTGGGCTCCACAGTACCAGCCCCACTCTGTCCGTTCTGACTGCATCCAGACACCATCCTATGTTCTCCCCTGCTCATAATACACTTCATATCTCAGAAAAACAGATATACAGGGAGGAAGGGATGCTGGGTGTTGGGTATGCCTGCGCTTTCTCAGCTGCAGTTTTCAGCTCTGTACAATGAAGGTGATGATACTTGTAGGGCAGTGTGGCTTCTAGGTCCACAGCTCCCAGAATAAACAGTTATGACGTGTATGACCTTGGGCAAACTGTCTAATTCTCTTGGGCTCTTGTGTACTTTCTGAAAAACGCAGATGACAGCTGCCATTCAAGGGTGTTGCCCGGATTACATGAAATAAGGCAATAAATCACCCTGCAAGGGATCTAACCATGGAGAAAGCATTCAAGGAAACTAACCGTGATGATGATCCTTACCTATCAAGAGTGAGGCTAGAAGATGAAAATAAAAATGGGAATGGGAAAGTGTCTTACAAATTACATTCAGTTCAGTTCAGTCGCTCAGTCATGTCTGACTCTTGTCTGTGGCTTTTTTAACTTCCGTGATCTGAGGCTGGAGAGATCAAGTTCCTTCCCCTTCCCATGTGTTCCTTCATGAAACTCACAATCTGAAAATACCCTGTCCAATACTGTGGCCACTGGCCACTTGAGGTTATTTAACTAAAGTTGATTAAAATTGAACAGAAATTCAGTCCCTCAGTAACACTAGCCACATGTCAAATACTCGATCCCCCAGAAGAAACTGGAGAGCACAGCACACATTTCCATCAGCACAGACCTTTTAACAAACAGCAGTGAAGTAACTTGTTGTCTTACAAGGTGTGAAAGACTTGAATAATGTTTAGAATGAATGCTTTAAAAGAGAAAGGCCTGGTTAACTTTTCTGAAGAGACAAAGGGGTGGCTGCAGAGATGATGACAATCTTGCAGGACATGAGCACATGGAGAAGGAGAGACTGACATCCAGGGCTGAGGAGCAGCACAGAGACCTAAGACAGCAGAAGACTTTTGGGAAGTCTCACCCACACCAAGAAGGCTGGGGCAGAAGAGGACACAGATACTCCAGGAGTTACGCTGAATTATGAAAGGCTTTGAATGGGAACATGAAGAAATCCAGACTTCACTCTCTAGGCAAATAATGAACCAAGAAAACTTTTAAATACAGAAAGGAAGGGGATCACATCTGAAATCTTATTCAATACACTGACTCACACAAAAGGAAAAAAAGAAAAAAGCAAATAATGAAAAAACCCACTTACCTCCACTTAGTAATTTCATGACCAGCCAAAGTTCGTCTTTTACCACAAAAGAGGTGTAATAGGTCACTACGTTGGGATGGCTGCACTGACTCATGGCTTGAATTTCTTTCTATAAAAAGAGCAAAACATGACATAGTACCATCGAGTGAAACCCGGGAAGTAAAAACAAGTGAACCCGGTTGAGTATTCAGGTAACGTGCCTACTTAACAGAACTAGGTGAGGGTGAGGGGGTGGGGCTGCCTAGATCATTACTTTATATAAACCACATGAGAATGAACTCCCTTGATCGCATCATCCACTTGCTAGAATTAGGGAGTTCGCTAGAATTAGGAGACCACAGAGCCCTGTGGACCATCCGAGGGACAGAAGAATTTCAGATCAGCACACAGCCCATATAACCCTCCTCCCCTGCCCGCCATATGTGATAAGTGTCTCTGACCTGAACTGAAAGCATCAACAGAGCTGAAAGATGGGTGAGCTACTCGGACACCTAAGTCTAGGCGCCAACCTGAACTCCAGTGGTTCATGGAGCCTCCCTCATCCAGAAAGGGACAACAGAGTTGCTTCTGTTTCTCAGGTCTGCTAAGACGGTAAATGAGAAACCACATATAAAAACGCTAGAGTATCATCTTCCACATTACCTTCTGTGGGAGATAGTCCATCAAGGGAAAAAGAAAAGTAGTGGGAGGCGCAGCTGGTAAAAATGAAGTAAGCTTGGGAAACATCAGATACTATATCTCACTTTAAAAGCATCACAAGCGAAATTAGTACTGTCAAAGGCTCTGAGAAGTCCTGCAGTAGATAGGCTGTCATAATTGAATCCATATTAACAATGCAGGAAAATAATGCTTTGTGGGTTACGACTTAGAAAACACTGCTGCAGTGTGTTTTGAAAAAGAAACAAAACCACGAAGCTCTGAAATCAAACAAACGAGCAACTTCCATACGACACGTTTTTCTGCAGTACTCAAGTTCATATTGGTTTTGGTTTGCTGTTATGGCCAGGTCAGATGACGCCTATAAAAACTGTCAGTCAGATGCTGACCCTCAATCAAAGGCACCAAACCAGCATAACTCAGTTTCAAGGTGCTGACCAAAAGCCACCAGAATAACCTAAGTCATCACAGAAACCTCACTTATATGATTGTGTATTTATGATGAACTAAAAAGTATATTTGTGCATCTATACATTACCTTTATATATCCAGTATTATTTTAATCTTCAAATTACTAAGACAACCCTATGTGTCAATTAACTTGGCCTAAATACCATGACATGTAACACAAACCCGCATCTCAATAAATGTTTATTTAAGTGCTTTTTATCATGGATAAACTCGTAAGGAAAAAAAAATCACCCATTTGTCTGTTTTCCTTTCATTATACAATAACACTGTCCCATCATCATCATTTTCCTAATCCATGTAACTGAAAACAGGTGTTTTAAATCTAACACTTTTTGATTCTGCACCTTTTGTCCTTTGAAGAAGATCTAAAACCTGAGCTCTAGTTTCCATCTGCTTCGAGGGTTAGGTTTCAACACGGTTAGACGTTCGGAAGGAGAACTGGAACATTGCCCAGCACTCCTATTTCAGGTGGCCAGCATCCGCTCCTGTGGGCACGGCCCACTTTGAAGGCCTGCAGCTCTAGGTAGGGTTCAGTTTAAGCAGATGCCCCTGCGGTTCACAGAAATGAGAACGATGTTTCTTCAAAGTATGGGTGTTCTACATTCTCAGTTTTACATCCAATGTAAATGAACGCCTTTCTAGTTTTCGAACACCAAACTTTTAAATCATTAAAGCATATAGTCAACAACTGGTGCTCTTAGAAAAGGAAATGCTTTTGCATGGAAGCAAAGTGGGTCAGAGCCTGGAAAAACACATTTTAAGACCTTTGTATTTAGATGGCCAGTATCACTTCCTACCTGGGGATCAAGTTCTCTGATACAGCAGTGAACAACTGCGTGGATGTGTGTGAGAGAGAGGGAGAGACCCGGGGCTATGAGAGGACTCTTGTAGGTAACCTATGGAGAAACTACTTGAGATAGTATATGGATATAGCTTACCAAATTCTATTCCCTCAAAACTCAGGGCCTTAAAATTACCAGCCAGATATCTAAAAATTCTGAGGACTTTTAAAGAAAAGAAGGAAAGAAGAGAAACAGATCCTGCTGCTACTAACAGACCGGCAGGGGCAGAGTAAGGGTAGATCCAAGAAGAGGCAGGTTCTGAGAAGAGGGGCAGGACTTGCATCTCTCTGGCCACTCATCCATCTCACTGCCCGCTTCATCACTTGGCTAGGGCTCCGTATCCCCAGCTCCTACACCACCCATTTTACTGCACAGCCTTTCCATGCAGTGGAGCGGCTAATGTGTAAAGACATGATGAAACTTGCCTTAGGAAAAACACTGGTCACTCTCCCTTGGGAAATGACCTGTACTCTCACTGAACCCCATATTAAGTAATATTTCCACCACGGGGTAGAAATGCACTTTTAAAAAGTTAAAAATAGGTGTTATGTGGCCTATCCACTCCTTAATTTAGTCTATACATACACTTTTTGGTTAGCTGCCTTTTAGAGAGATACAAAATTTTTACACAAGTAGCCCTTGAACAACACAGAGATTAGAAGCACCAACCCTCCATACAGTTGAAGATCCTCCCTAGGTATCCAAGACTTGTTTCCTCAGTGTCCTTGGATTCAACAAACCATAATCACGTAGTGCTGCAGTATTTAAACTGAAAAAAACTGAGTACAAAGGGACCTCCACATTTCAAATCTGCATTCTTCAGGGGTCAACTGTATTTATAATTTTGCTATGGTCTGAAGGCTTGCGTCCCTGAAACATTCATAAGTGGATGGTACTGGGAAGTGAGGCTGTTGGGAGGTGATTAAGTCATGAGGGTGGAGCCTTCATGAATGAGATTAGGGCCCTTATCAAACAGACCCCAGAGAACCAGCTCACTGCCTCCTCAACATGAGGAAGCAGAGAAATCTGTGGCCTGGGAGAGGGCACCCACTCAGTCATGGTGGGACCCCGACCTCAGACTGCCAGGCTCCAGAACAGTGAGAAACAAGTTTCTTTTTTATAAGCCACCTGGTCTATGACATCTTTGTTCTGGAGGCCCAAACAGACCAAAACAATTCTATAAACTTTTTTTTTCCATTTGAAAAATATAACTTATTTCTTGATTCAAATATTCTTTCCACAGAACTTTCAACACAGTGATGATGGTTGTTATTTGAATCCTTCCTTGTTGGAATAGTCTATCAACTAATTATTCAAGGTTTTCCCAATGCCTTAACTTTACGCATATGGGTAGGTAAAGCCGTTTATCCCTCAAACATACATATTTCTTCCTATCCCTAGAAGTGATCAAAGTATTGCCCAGAGATGAATAAATGGATGGAAAAAACAAAAACACCTTTTTGTTTCTTCCCACAGAATGACTGGATTCATTTCTCTTCCCTTATTTAGGACACAGTCCATGGAAGATGTGTGACTTAGAGCAGCCCTTCTCAAATCTGAATGTGCACACAGATCACCTGAGAACCCTGTGAATATGCAGATTCAGATCCAGTAGGTCTGGGGTGGGGCCTGAGGCTTCTAACTGCTGCTGATGCTGCAGGTCCAGAAACCAGACTTGTAGTGACAAAGCGGTGGAAGGGAGGCAGGCAGGCCCTTGGGTGGAGGGGATGTGAAAGGAAGGAGCAAGGACAAGTAGTTACAACCAAGGCCCAGGGGCTGGAAACAGAGAAGAGCCGGCTGGCGGTGCTGCCAGGATGACTGAGGCCCTGTGGAACCAGCGGGAGGCAAAGCTGGAAAGCAGAGACTGTGGGGTTAAAAGGTTTGAATTTCACAGCCACAGCAAAGGGGAGAAACTTCAAAGGGAGAAAAAAGCAGGAGGTCAAACTGGAAGAATTCACAGACCTCGGAAATCCAGGCAACACATTAGCTAAAACTTTAGTCATTAGCTCAGCTGGTAAAGAATTCACCTGCAATGCAGGAGACCTCAGGTCGATTCCTGGGATGGGAAGATCTCCTGGAGAAGGGACATGCTACGTACTCCAGAATTCATGGGCTGCCCTGGTCGCTCAGATGGTCAAGAATCCACCCGCAATGCGGGAGGATCTGGGTTCAATCCCTGGGTTGGGAAGATCAACATGGGCATGGCAACACACTCCAGTGTTCTTGCCTAGAGAATCCCCATGGACAGAAGAGCCTGGCGGGCTACAGTCCCTGGGGTCTCAAAGTGTCGGACACAACTGAGTGACTGACCACACACAATTCAGTGGCTCCCTTGACAGAACTGTGAAATCAGACTCAGACACATCAGGTGCCAAACCAAGCTACGGAACAGTATTTAAGCTTCCTTGTGGCTTGAAGAGTTGGATCTGCTCTTGCAGCACAAGTGATGCCTCACAAGAGTGGGAAAGCCAGCAAAAATGGGTTGTTGAGTAGAAGGCCTTTCTATCTGCTAACACCAAGGTGGCAGTCACAGCAGCATCTCTGCTGGGAGCGATGGGGGAGGCAGGCAGACCAAAGAGGGTGCCCACATACTGCGGCTGGGCCAACCTGGACGAATCTGCCAAAACAGGGCATGACATGTGCCTGTTACATGAAACAAAGGAGAAGAGGGCAACAGAGGATGAGGTGGTTGGATGGCATCACCAACTCAGTGAACATGAGTTTGAGCAAGCTCTGGGAGATGGTGAAGGACAGGGAAACCTGGTGTGCTGCCGTCCATGGGGTCACAAAGAGCTGGACACAACTAAGCAACTGAACAACAAAAAATTTAAATATTTATGAGCGATTTTCTAATATTGCCATATGGTCTTTGTCCTACCTCCCCCCAAATTTTTGTCTCCTATTACTGTTACTGAGAATAAGCAGGAAGCATGATGAACAGGGATGTAAGCCAGCAGGAGACACTGAAGAAGAGACGCATGCAAGTCACAGCTGGCTTGGGAGCTTCGCTCTGCCATGGACCACAGACTGGTTACCTGGGCAGGTCACCCAGTCTGTTTGAGACTCAGTATCCTTTTCTGTAAAATGAGGTTAATGATGCCATTGGAAACCCGCTATAAAACACAGGAAGCTCAGCTCAGTGCTCTGTGACGACTTAGAGGGGTGGGATTGGTTGGGGGGAAGGGAGGTCAAGAGGGAGGGGATATATGTATACCTGCAGCTCACTGACTCCACTGTACAGCATAAACTAACACAATATTGTAAAGCAATTATACTCCATGTTTTTAAAATGCTTAAAAAAATACCATCTACATAGGACTGTTGTGAAATTAGCAAAATGATATCTACACAACTCCTTGCAGAAGGTCTAGCACCTAAAGTGAATGTTGCAAGTCATCCTCCCGATGTCTCAGTTCTCCCAAGTGAGCATTCCCACACTGATCACTAATCTCAAAGGTCCCAAGTCCCCAACTAAGTCTCAGAGGCACAGAGACAGACCTTAGCAGCAGCACACACCTTTCCCTAAGAAAGATCTCCTAACAAATGTGTTCTGTGAGCTGCTGGCTCAAGAAGTGTCCTGTGACGTGTGGTCAGCTAACTGGGCCATGAATTCTTCGCTTCATTCCTAAATCTACATCATCCTCACCTGTGTTTTCCCTTATTATTTCACTGTGTTTAATTTATATTAATACCACCTTATCATATTTCATATATCTTGGAATATGGCCTCAAAAGCTTTTGGAAAAAGATGTCTAAACATATACTTATGCAAAGCTTTCAGAACAAAGAGAAACAAAAGAGTCTGAAGGACTAAGAATTAGGAAAAACTTAAAGCCTCGCTTCTTTCATCCTGAAGACAATATGATTTGCAAAACACTAAAAGGAAAGAAATTTCTTTTATGAAAGGGAATGCTTTAAAAGGATCCTGAATTCAAAATATTAAACTATACTTAACCAAATTAGCATATTTCACACCTTAGCTAAATCTTAAATAAATGCTTCTGTATCTGATGTTGCTGCTGCTGCTAAGTCGCTTCAGTCATGTCCAACTCTGTGACCCCATAGACGGCAGCCTACCAGGCTCCCCCGTCCCTGGGATTCTCCAGGCAAGAACACTGGAGTGGGTTGCCATTTCCTTCTCCAACGCATGAAAGTGAAAAGTGAACATGAAGTCGCTCAGTCGTGTCCGACTCTTAGCAACCTCGTGGACTGCAGTCCACCAGGCTCCTCCTCCATGGGATTTTCCAGGCAAGAGTACTGGAGTAGGTTGCAATTTCCTTCTCCATGTACCTGATGTTGGTAGCAAAATATTCTATTCAGCCTTAGCTGAGAAATGAAATCCACCCAAGTTCCAACATCAGTTCAGTTCAGTTCAGTCGCTCAGTCATGGCCGACTCTTTGCGACCCCATGAATCGCTGCACACCAGGCCTCCCTGTCCATCACCAACTCCCAGAGTTTATTCAAACTCATGTCCATCGAGTTATTGATGCCATCCAGTCATCTCATCCTGTGTCGTCCCCTTCTCCTCCTGCCCCCAATCCCTCTCAGCATCAGGGTCTTTTCCAATGAGTCAACCCTTGTATGAGGTGGCCAAAGTATTGGAGTTTCAGCTTTAGCAATAGTCCTTACAAAGAACACCCAGTACTGATCTCCTCTAGAATGGACTGGTTGGCTCTCCTCGCAGTCCAAGGGACTCTCAAGAGTCTTCTGCAACACCACAGTTCAAAAGCATCATTTCTTCGGCGCTCAGCTTTCTTCACAGTCCAACTCTCACATCCATACGTGATTACTGGAAAAACCACAGCCTTGACTAGATGGACCTTTGTTGGCCAAGTAATGTCTCTGCTTTTCATTATGCTATCTAGGTTGATCATAACGTACCTTCCAAAAACTAAGCATCTTTTAATTTCATGGCTGCAATCACCATCTGCAGTGATTTTGGAGCCCAGAAAAATAAAGTCTGACACTGTTTCCACTGTTTCCCCATCTATCTGCCATGAAGTGATGGGACCAGATGCCATGATTTTAGTTTTCTGAATGTTGAGCTTTAAGCCAACTTTTTCATTCTCCTCTTTCACATCAGGAGGCTTTTTAGTTCCTCTTCACTTTCTGCCATAAAGGTAGTGTCATCTGCATATCTGAGGTTATTGATATTTCTCCCAGCAATCTTGATTCCAGCTTGTGCTTCTTCCAGTCCAGCATTTCTCATGATGTACTCTGCATAAAAGTTAAACAAGCAGGGTGACAATAAACAGCTTTGATGTACTCCTTTTCCTATTTGGAACCAGTCTGTTTTTCCATGTCCAGTTCTAAATGTTGCTTCCTAATTTGCATATAGGTTTCTCAAGAGGCAGGTCAGGTGGTCTGGTATTCCCATCTCTTTCAGAATTTTCCACAGTTTCTTGTGATCCACACAGTCAAAGGCTTTGGCATAGTCAATCAAGCAGAAATAGATGTTTTTCTGGAACTCTCTTGCTTTTTCCATGATCCAGCAGATGTTGGCAATTTGATCTGTAGTTCCTCTGCTTTTCCTAAATCCAGGTTGAACATCTGGAAGTTCACAGTTCACACATTGCTGAAGCCTGGCTTGGAGAATTTTGAGCATTACTTTACTAGCATGTGAGATGAGTTCAGTTGTGCGGTAGTTTGAGCATTCTTTGGTATTGCCTTTCTTTGGGACTGGAATGAAAACTAACCTTTTCCAGTCCTGTGGCCACTGCTGAGTTTTCCAAATTTGCTGGCATATTGAGTGCAGCACTTTCACAGCATCATCTTCCAGGATTTGAAAGAGCTCAACTGGAATTCCATCACCTCCACTAGCTTTGTTTGTAGTGATGCTTTCTAAGGCCCACTTGACTTCACATTCCAGGACATCTGGCTCTAGATTAGTGATCACACCATCATGATTATCTAGGTCTGG
>SJYW01005949.1:764026-780330 GCA_006410735.1 Raphicerus campestris
AGGAGAAGAGGGCAACAGAGGATGAGGTGGTTGGATGGCATCACCAACTCAGTGAACATGAGTTTGAGCAAGCTCTGGGAGATGGTGAAGGACAGGGAAACCTGGTGTGCTGCAGTCCATGGGGTCACAAAGAGCTGGACACAACTAAGCAACTGAACAACAAAAAATTTAAATATTTATGAGCGATTTTCTAATATTGCCATATGGTCTTTGTCCTACCTCCCCCCAAATTTTTGTCTCCTATTACTGTTACTGAGAATAAGCAGGAAGCATGATGAACAGGGATGTAAGCCAGCAGGAGACACTGAAGAAGGGCCGCATGCAAGTCACAGCTGGCTTGGGAGCTTCGCTCTGCCATGGACCACAGACTGGTTACCTGGGCAGGTCACCCAGTCTGTTTGAGACTCAGTATCCTTTTCTGTAAAATGAGGTTAATGATGCCATTGGAAACCCGCTATAAAACACAGGAAGCTCAGCTCAGTGCTCTGTGACGACTTAGAGGGGTGGGATTGGTTGGGGGGAAGGGAGGTCAAGAGGGAGGGGATATATGTATACCTGCAGCTCACTGACTCCACTGTACAGCATAAACTAACACAATATTGTAAAGCAATTATACTCCATGTTTTTAAAATGCTTAAAAAAATACCATCTACATAGGACTGTTGTGAAATTAGCAAAATGATATCTACACAACTCCTTGCAGAAGGTCTAGCACCTAAAGTGAATGTTGCAAGTCATCCTCCCGATGTCTCAGTTCCCCCAAGTGAGCATTCCCACACTGATCACTAATCTCAAAGGTCCCAAGTCCCCAACTAAGTCTCAGAGGCACAGAGACAGACCTTACCAGCAGCACACACCTTTCCCTAAGAAAGATCTCCTAACAAATGTGTTCTGTGAGCTGCTGGCTCAAGAAGTGTTCTGTGACGTGTGGTCAGCTAACTGGGCCATGAATTCTTCGCTTCATTCCTAAATCTACATCATCCTCACCTGTGTTTTCCCTTATTATTTCACTGTGTTTAATTTATATTAATACCACCTTATCATATTTCATATATCTTGGAATATGGCCTCAAAAGCTTTTGGAAAAAGATGTCTAAACATATACTTATGCAAAGCTTTCAGAACAAAGAGAAACAAAAGAGTCTGAAGGACTAAGAATTAGGAAAAACTTAAAGCCTCGCTTCTTTCATCCTGAAGACAATATGATTTGCAAAACACTAAAAGGAAAGAAATTTCTTTTATGAAAGGGAATGCTTTAAAAGGATCCTGAATTCAAAATATTAAACTATACTTAACCAAATTAGCATATTTCACACCTTAGCTAAATCTTAAATAAATGCTTCTGTATCTGATGTTGCTGCTGCTGCTAAGTCGCTTCAGTCATGTCCAACTCTGTGACCCCATAGACGGCAGCCTACCAGGCTCCCCCGTCCCTGGGATTCTCCAGGCAAGAACACTGGAGTGGGTTGCCATTTCCTTCTCCAACGCATGAAAGTGAAAAGTGAACATGAAGTCGCTCAGTCGTGTCCGACTCTTAGCAACCTCGTGGACTGCAGTCCACCAGGCTCCTCCTCCATGGGATTTTCCAGGCAAGAGTACTGGAGTAGGTTGCAATTTCCTTCTCCATGTACCTGATGTTGGTAGCAAAATATTCTATTCAGCCTTAGCTGAGAAATGAAATCCACCCAAGTTCCAACATCAGTTCAGTTCAGTTCAGTCGCTCAGTCATGGCCGACTCTTTGCGACCCCATGAATCGCTGCACACCAGGCCTCCCTGTCCATCACCAACTCCCAGAGTTTATTCAAACTCATGTCCATCGAGTTATTGATGCCATCCAGTCATCTCATCCTGTGTCGTCCCCTTCTCCTCCTGCCCCCAATCCCTCTCAGCATCAGGGTCTTTTCCAATGAGTCAACCCTTGTATGAGGTGGCCAAAGTATTGGAGTTTCAGCTTTAGCAATAGTCCTTACAAAGAACACCCAGTACTGATCTCCTCTAGAATGGACTGGTTGGCTCNAAAAAAAAAAAAAAATTTTTTTTTTTATTAAATTGTGGAAGCCTTTCCTTTAATTGAACTTTTAGCCAGCAATTTGTTGTTTCGATCCCAGTGAAAACCATGCTTTATGGAGCCTGATTTAAAATGTAAGGCCAAACAGATCTGGAAAAGTACAGCTTTATCCTTGTACTTAATTTATACTATAGTGTACTATAATTATGCCTGAAATAAAAGCTATATTCTGAGTAAAGACAAAAGGCTCTTGTTAATGACATTCCATTCCCAATGTAGACTATGACAAAAAGCCTCTTCATTTGGAGCCAACTGTCATTATACTTTGTAGCTTGTATGGAGCTATTGGACTAATATTTGTTCTGGGATTAGTGGTGGGATAACCAATCAGTCAACTCCTCCACTGCAGTTTTCCATTATCCTCAAACAAATGACCAAAAGGAAAAAAAAAAAAAAAAAATTGGCAGGCAGAATGACAACTATATTTATGAGATTAAACTCTCAAACCCTTCACAGTTTGCCGGGCAACTAATAACCATTTGCCAAGCTGTTCATTTAATAATGAGTCAGCTAAACCAAAAGCAAATGATCCTTCAACCAACCAGTGCTACTATAGTCATAGCCACACTGACAAGCTCCAATTATTTATGTAACATACTTTACTTAGAAAAAGTACAAGTTGGCCTGTACCAAAGAAAAAACACAAAACAAACTCTTCTCATTCGCCAATAGGAATGCAAGCTATCCTGTTGTATTTTTGAATAACTGAAATTTATAGGAGATTTTGTGATTTATGAAAGCCAGAAGGGCCAGCAAATTGGTTAGGGAGTAATTCCTCTTTGTGTACGAGTCGAGACGGAGGGCCAGAAGCTCGTCATCCAATTCAGTATAACATGACCTTAGGTCATCTGAGTCTATTCCCTCATTTCATAAAGCAGTGTCAACACTGAGACCATCCCCACCTGGGGATTATGAGGACTGAGTAAAATTCTCTTTGTCAAAGCAAAGTAAGCTGTATATTACACAACACGGTCATAAGGAGGAAAAAGCCAGGTGCGCTGCTTTGCAAGAAATACATGTGTCCAAATGGGAGAAAACTTCAAGAAGCCTCTGCTCTCTCCTCTCCTGCTTCTCCGGCCCATCTCTACATAAGATACGAAAAGCAACCAGCAATATCCCGTTTACTTTGACTTACTAATAGTTCGTCCATGCTGGTCTGGCATTTTTCCAAGTTGATCCGCTTTATTGCTACGCGTTCTTGCCTGGGTTTGCACAGAGCAGCCTGAACCACAGCTGTAGCGCCACTGCCTGAAAGGAAATGAAAACAACATCAGTTGTCAAATGGCACACTGTCAGGTTACCCACAAAAATTCTTACTTTTTTTTAAGTTTCTGTAACTTGGGTATTCAACACATTACCATCTGACATCCTTTTAAAGAGATTCTTAAGTTCAAAACTAATTATCTGGATGAGATAAAGGAAAATCTGGATTTTTCTAGAGGATACAAAGACAGTATCTACCCTCCAGAGGCTTAACAATCCAGGAAGGTGACCCACATCAAAACAGCCCACTGCAATACAGCGTGTTCACGGCTGCCTAGAATAAAGGCTGAGAAAATAATATACCTGATGTCACAAGAATAAAGGACAGGAGCATTTCATTACAACCCTGCGTGGAGGCCATTACCATCCTTGGGTCCTGGCATTTTCTCATTGTGATGACTTTACAATATCTCAAGCTCTTCTCCCACTTCAGTGCAAACCAAGCCACTCCAGCCTAAGCTACTTGAGGGCTTCCACCAGATGCTATGACTTCTCTGCTCTGCACACTCTCTGAGTTTCTCTCTTTCAAGCTTGCTCTACAAGCAGAAGAACAGGAATGAACCCGAGTATTCTCATGTTGAAAGCAGGCCTCTTCAAGGATGCCAAGCAAAATGTTGCAAACCTGTAATTACAAAAGCTCTCAGCATTCATATGCATTTCCCATTTCTAAGGTTTCGTGATCATTAGCTAATGCACTCAAACTCCTCGGAGACAGAGTCATGTCATTATCCATATTTTATAAGAACAAAATGTAGACGTGTAATGACTTGTGGCAGAGCACAAAGAGCTTCTAATCGGATTTATATTCCGAAGGGGCAAAAAGACCTCCAGGTTAAGGCATCTCAATTCTGCAAAGAATATCAAAAATCTCATTCTCATCACATAAATCTTCTCCCACTGCAAGACTGCCAAGGAGAGAAACAGCCTGTGCAAAAGGGGGCATGTGACTGTTTTCTCCTTCAAGTTTTCCTTTGGGTACTTTTTCCCAAATGAGTTGCTAAATATCACCCAAATGGGGGAGGGGAGATTATTTTTGTCAAAAAAGAGGAGAGACCAGTATCAGCTATCCTGATACATGTGAGATAGAGGCATGACATTTCCTGTGCAAATCAAGGCTTCCCCACCCCACAGAAGTGCCCAATTGAGTGTCTTTGGTGCAAAGGTTCTGCCCTGTGGTCTCACCATCAGCTCTGGCCCCCTGACCTGGTGACCCAGCAGGTCACCAAAATGCTCCAAAGACAGGTCTCCAACTTCAAGGATTCAGTTGCAGGAAGCCCCACCTGTATTCACCGGGGGAGTAAATACACGTATACTGACCATCCACTATACAGTCAGCACTTTCCTTGTATAATTGTTGTTACATGCCTGGGCATTTTTTCGTTGTTGTTGTTAATAGCCTCGTTTTACATGTGAGAACACTAGGACCCCTACAGCTAACAGGTACCTGACCCAGGGTCTGAGTCAGTTCTGCCACACTCCCAGGTCCAGGCTTTTTCACTTCTGCCCATAACCCAGAAGCACACTTGCAGCCTTGTTTTGCCATTGCTAAGAAAATATCTTCTACATTGTCCTATATTGTTGGAGAAAAGACAACCTAGAGGGAAGGTCCGAGTGAGCCACACTCTCTCTAGAGCTCAGTTCTCAGAATGATCAATTCGTCAGTTGGTGGTTCAGTGGTAAGGAATCTGCCTGCAATGCAGGAGACTCTGGTTTGATCCCTGGGTAGGGAAGATCCCCTGGAGGAGGACAGGACAAACCCACTCCAGCATTCTTGCCTGGAGAATTCCATGGACAGAGGGGCCTGATGGACTACAGTCCACGGGGTTGTAGAGAGTCAGACACGATTGAGCGAGTAAACCACCACTGCCGCCCTCTCCCATACCACAGTGCTTCTCCACTCCAAGTCCCACTGGATCAGCCTCACCAGCGGGCAGATCACAGCATGCTGGGCTCAATCCAGAATGCTCCAGATACCAGAGCCAAACACTACAAAGAGCCCTGCTGATAGCGGAGTGCATTTTCCAGTCAAGGTTTCCAGAACAAGAGCCCATCACTGAAGCGAGCCCACAGAGAAAGTGATAAGTAGCTAGTTAGCACTGGGCCTGGTACCCAGCAGAGAAATCAACACACACCTTTAATGAGCTGCTGATGGGAAGCTCAGCCCTATCTATTATAAAACTCCCCCCAGTCCCAGCCCTCCATTCTCCATCCACATCTCAGACCGTTTTCAAACTGGGAAAACTGGAAAGCAGGAAAGAAGACAACAAATTCCCAGAAAGGATGAAATAAGCATATGTGATATGGGGCTATCACTCAGAGTCAGTTAAGTGCTTCACGATAAAAGTCTTCTGGCTTCCACAGACAAATGCAAGAACATGGACACAAAGAAGAATTCTAAAAAGGGGGAGGGATGTTGAGTTGGTTTTTGCACAGCAAAGGATACCACTGACAAGATGAAAAGACAAACTACTGAATGGGAGAAAATATTTGCAAATGATATGACTGAAAAGGAATTAATATTCAAAATATATAAACAGTTCATACAACTCAACATCAAGAAACAAACTAATCAATGGGCAGGGGGAAAAAATAAATTTTAATATAAATAAATAAAATTTTTAAATGGGAAGAAGTAAATAGACATTTGTCCAAAGAGGACATGCAGATGGCCTATGGGCACATGAAAAGATGTTCAACAAGGCCAATAATCAGGGAAATGCAAGCCAAAACCAAAATGAGATAACACCTCATAGCCATCAGAATGGCTATCATCAAAAAGAGCACAAAATGTTGTCAAGGATGTGAAGAAGAGGGAAGCCTTGTACACTGTTGATTGGAATGTAAATTGGTGCAGCTACTGTGAAAAACTGTATGGAGGTGTCTCAAAAAGCTCAAAATAGAACTGCCATATGACCTGGTAATTCCACTCCTGGTTATGTGTCTGAAAAAAACAAACGCACTAATTCTAAAAGATATATGCACTCCAATGTTCATAGTAACATTATTTGCAATTGCCAAGATATGGAAGAAACCTAAGTGTCCATCAACAGATAATATGGAGACAGATCTCTCTCTCTCTCTCTCTCTCTAACACACACACACACACAATAGATATATTAGCCATAAAGAAAAGAAATTTGCCGTTTGAAGCAAGCGACATGAATGGCCTTGGAGGACATTATGGTAAGTGAAATAAATCAGAGAAAGATGAATACTGCATGATATCACTTACATGTGGAATCTAAAAAATACAACAAACTACTAAATAAAACAAAAAAGACGTACACTCACAGATAGAGGTCACGCTGTATAACCAGTGGCTACCAGTGGGGAGGGGAGGAGGCCAACATAGGGATGGCGAAGTGGGGGATACACACTGCTGGCTATAAGATTGTTTCAAGGATGTACTGTACAACATGGGCTATATAGTCAACATTTTGTAACAGTTATAGGTGGAAAGTCACCTTTAAAAACTGTATGAGAAATATTTTTAAGTGATAATAAATAATAAAAACTTTTATTTTTTTTTAAAGGGGAGGGAGTGGTGGGGAAAGTCTTTTATTAGAGCCATACAACTAGAGGACCGGTATCGCTTTATACATACAGCCAACTAAAGAACAACCGGCAGCTTCACATCTTGATAAAGAACAAATGTGAAGCTTTAGAACCTGAAGTGACTGTCACTTCACTTAAGGATTTAACCACTCATTGGACAATTTGGAACAGTCCACTTTGAATCCAAAGATTTCCTTCAACTATAAGAGAGATCAGGAACAACATTAGAGGTGCAGGGAGCCTCAAAGATCATCACTGAGTCCAACCCCTCACTTTATGGGTAAGGACAGGAAGGGAAGAGAAGAGAGCTCTCATGGGAAACCAGAGCAGCCAGCACCTTGAACTGGACTGCCCAGCCTCCAACTCAGTGAGAAATAAATTTCTGTTGTTGAAGGCATCCATTCTTAAGGTATTTCCTTAGGGCAGCCCCAGCTGATTCATTCAAAAGACTTTCCTTGTCTGTTCTAAAGTCACAATCACCTATGCAAAAAGCAAAGGAGAAAAGGAAAGATTCAAGCATCTGAATGCAGAGTTCCAAAAAATAACGAGAGATAAGAAAACCTTCCTCAGCGATCAGTGCAAAGAAATAGAGGAAAACAACAGAATGGGAACGATTAGAGATCTCTTCAAGAAAATTAGACATATCAAGGGAATATTTCATGCAGAGATGGGCTCGATAAACAACAGAAATGGTATGGACCTAACAGAAGCAGACGATATTAAGAAGAGGGGGCAAGAATACACAGAAGAACTGTACAAAAAAGATCTTCATGACCCAGATAATCACAATGGTGTGATCACTCACCTAGAGACAGACATTCCGGAATGGGAAGTCAAGTGGGCCTTAGAAAGCATCACTATGAACAAAGCTAGTGGAAGTGATGGAATTCCAGTCGAGCTACTTCAAATCCTGGAAGGTGATGCTGTGAAAGTGTTGCACTCAATATGCCAGCAAATTTGGAAAACTCAGCAGCGGCCACAGAACTGAAAAGGTCAATTTTCATTCCAATCTCAAAGAAGGGCAATGCCAAAGAATGCTCAAACTACTGCACAACTGTACTCATCTCACACGCTAGTAAAGTAATGCTCAAAATTCTCCAAGCCAGGCTTCAGCAATACATGAACTGTGAACTTCCAGATGTTCAAGCTGGTTTTAGAAAAGATAGAGGAACCAGAGATCAAATTGCCAACACCTGCTGGATCATCGAAAAAGCAAGAAATTTCCAGAAAAACATCTATTTCTGCTTTATTGACTATGCCAAAGCCTTTGACTGAGTGGATCACAATCAATTGTGGAAAATTCTGAGAGAGATGGGAATACCAGACCACTGGACTGCCTCTTGAAAAACCTACATGCAGGTCATGAGGCAACAGTTAGAACTGGACATGGAACAACAGACTGGTTCCTAAGGCTGTACATTGTCACCCTGCTTATTTAACTTCTGTGCAGAGTACATCATGAGAAACGCTGGGCTGGAAGAAGCACAAGCTGGAATCAAGATTGCTGGGAGAAATATCAATAACCTCAGATATGCAGATGACAACACCCTTATGGTAGAAAGTGAAGAGGAACTAAAAAGCCTCTTGATGAAAGTGAAAGAGGAGAGTGAAAAACTTGGCTTAAAGCTCAATATTCAGAAAACTAAGATCATGGCATCTGGTCCCATCACTTCATGGAAAATAGATGGGGAAACAGTAGAAACAGTGTCAGACTTTATTTTGAGGGGCTCCAAAATCACCGCAGATGGTGACTGCAGCCATGAAATTAGAAGACAAGTAATCCTTGTTAGGAAAGTTATGACCAACCTAGATAGCATATTAAAAAGCAAAGATATTACTTTGCCAACAAAGGTCCATCTAGTCAAGGCTATGGTTTTTCCAGTGGTCATGTATGGATATGAGAGTTGTACTGTGAAGAAAGCTGAGCATTGAAGAATTGATGCTTTTGAACTGCGGTGTTGGAGAAGACTCTTGTGAGTCCGTTGGACTCAAGGAGATCCAACCAGTCCGTCCTAAAGGAGATCAGTCCTGGGTGTTCATTGGAAGGACTGATGCTAAAGCTGAAATTCCAATACTTTGGCCACCTCATGCGAAGAGCTGACTCACTGGAAAAGACTCTGATGCTGGGAGGGATTGGGGGCAGGAGGAGAAGGGGACGACAGAGGATGAGATGGCTGGATGGCATCACTGACTTGATGCACATGAGTCTGAGTGAACTCCGGGAGTTGGTGATGGACAGGGAGGCCTGGCGTGCTGCGATTCATGGGGTCGCAGAGAGTCGGACACGACTGAGTGACTGACTGAACTGAATTACGCTATACAACTCAGAAGTTCTCAGAAACTTCCTGAAGTGAAAGTGAAAGTCATTCAGTCGTGTTCAACTCTTTTGAGACCCAATGGCCTATATAGTCTATGGAATTCTCCAGGCCAGAACACTGGAGTGGGTAGCAATTCTTTTCTCCAGGCTATCTTCCCAACCCAGGAATCAAACCAGGGTCTCCAGGCAGATTCTTTAGCAGCTGAGCTACCAGGGGATCCCCCCCAAAACTTCCTAATTAATTCAAACAGCATTAAGAGAAAAGATTCAACTGAAGGGCCTCTGGTAGGCCTCTGTAACCCTCATGACCCTTGAAATGATAGTCAGACAGAGATTCTATCCCATCCTGGTTCTGATTCCCAGGGTTCGGTGATACTGGGCCTATTTCTACCTATACCTCCGTTTCCTTAACACGCATAATGAAATGACCTGCAACACCTAATAACACAATTGTCTTACATCCCTGGAAAATACTGACTCAATAAACATTAGGCTATCTCTCTAGGACTGATTCCTCCATCTGTAACATGAAGGAGACAAAATACATCCGTAGTTTACATTGGGGAGAGCAGCTGCAGGTCAGGACTCAGTTTCATGTTGCTTACCAGGAAGATTCAGCTGGTTTAAAAGGAGGAAGAGGTGGGCTAAACTGGGAAACCAGAAGACTAAATGATTTCTAAGATCTGATACGGCAAGATGAGCTTAAATGAGTCTAAAATAAAGAGAATAACCCAGAGAATTCAGAAACAGCCATGACTTAATATTCTATGGCTAGATTTCTCACTGACAATGTACTTTAGATATCTAACCTAACAAAATGATTTTTAAAAGTCTATTTATTCAAGTTGCATGAATTCATATCCTAACCCTCCTACCTACTAATTGCTTATCCCTAAACAGCTTTCTTATCTTCTCAATGCCTCAGTTTCTTCCCTTGTAAGATATCAATAATAGTACCAAGTTCATAGGGCAACTGTGAGGATCAAATGAGTTAATACATGGAAAGTCTTTGGAACTGTGCCTACCACATAGTAAGTACTAATTAAATCTCAGCTAGTACTTCTCAGGGAAAATCCTCCAGGTCAACTGGTGTCCTGTCAATTTGTTATGTTAATACCACACAACATTTCACAATGTCTATGTACCACAATTCATTCAGCCCTTCTTTAATTGATGAACATTCTCTTTTGTGTTCAGTTCCCCCACCATTACATACACTGTAGCATAAACATCCAGTACTTTTAAAATATACATTAGCCAAGGACAAGAACTTTCATGTTAAAGTTAGGACATGGCCAGTAGTCACTTCCCATAAAAGTCAGGATTTTAAAAAGCAAAAAGATAAACAAAACAAAGCATAACATTAGCCTGTGACATGAACGGTTGATGGGGAAGTAATCTATCATCACATCCTACTCAAATGAAGAGCATCCAGCCAAAGCTTTAACCAGAGTTTGCCCATCTCTTAGCACATGAACGAGCGAGCTTCTTAAGTATGCTTGCTTAGCTGTCTTTCTTGGCAAACAGAGACCAGAGTTTATAAGGCATTCTTTTTAGAGGCTGGCTGTTGGTGTGTAGTAAACAAAACAAATAACTTTGGTCCAGCTGATAATTTCTTTCAGATCTCTTTATCCATCTTACTCAAGGTGCTCTATTTATATCACATGAGCAACCTCACAGTCCAAGAGGCCAATCAGGTCAGGTCACATGAGGGTCAGCAGCTGGGCGGGGTATGAATGGACACACGCATGAACCCCACGGGGACACAGCTGCCACTCTCCCCTGGCCCACTGTCACCAGGTGACATCACCAACCGGGCGGGGCGAGACTGCGACTCTTGCAGAAAAGCTGCAAACNGAACTGCGGTGTTGGAGAAGACTCTTGTGAGTCCGTTGGACTCAAGGAGATCCAACCAGTCCGTCCTAAAGGAGATCAGTCCTGGGTGTTCATTGGAAGGACTGATGCTAAAGCTGAAATTCCAATACTTTGGCCACCTCATGCGAAGAGCTGACTCACTGGAAAAGACTCTGATGCTGGGAGGGATTGGGGGCAGGAGGAGAAGGGGACGACAGAGGATGAGATGGCTGGATGGCATCACTGACTTGATGCACATGAGTCTGAGTGAACTCCGGGAGTTGGTGATGGACAGGGAGGCCTGGCGTGCTGCGATTCATGGGGTCGCAGAGAGTCGGACACGACTGAGTGACTGACTGAACTGAATTACGCTATACAACTCAGAAGTTCTCAGAAACTTCCTGAAGTGAAAGTGAAAGTCATTCAGTCGTGTTCAACTCTTTTGAGACCCAATGGCCTATATAGTCTATGGAATTCTCCAGGCCAGAACACTGGAGTGGGTAGCAATTCTTTTCTCCAGGCTATCTTCCCAACCCAGGAATCAAACCAGGGTCTCCAGGCAGATTCTTTAGCAGCTGAGCTACCAGGGGATCCCCCCCAAAACTTCCTAATTAATTCAAACAGCATTAAGAGAAAAGATTCAACTGAAGGGCCTCTGGTAGGCCTCTGTAACCCTCATGACCCTTGAAATGATAGTCAGACAGAGATTCTATCCCATCCTGGTTCTGATTCCCAGGGTTCGGTGATACTGGGCCTATTTCTACCTATACCTCCGTTTCCTTAACACGCATAATGAAATGACCTGCAACACCTAATAACACAATTGTCTTACATCCCTGGAAAATACTGACTCAATAAACATTAGGCTATCTCTCTAGGACTGATTCCTCCATCTGTAACATGAAGGAGACAAAATACATCCGTAGTTTACATTGGGGAGAGCAGCTGCAGGTCAGGACTCAGTTTCATGTTGCTTACCAGGAAGATTCAGCTGGTTTAAAAGGAGGAAGAGGTGGGCTAAACTGGGAAACCAGAAGACTAAATGATTTCTAAGATCTGATACGGCAAGATGAGCTTAAATGAGTCTAAAATAAAGAGAATAACCCAGAGAATTCAGAAACAGCCATGACTTAATATTCTATGGCTAGATTTCTCACTGACAATGTACTTTAGATATCTAACCTAACAAAATGATTTTTAAAAGTCTATTTATTCAAGTTGCATGAATTCATATCCTAACCCTCCTACCTACTAATTGCTTATCCCTAAACAGCTTTCTTATCTTCTCAATGCCTCAGTTTCTTCCCTTGTAAGATATCAATAATAGTACCAAGTTCATAGGGCAACTGTGAGGATCAAATGAGTTAATACATGGAAAGTCTTTGGAACTGTGCCTACCACATAGTAAGTACTAATTAAATCTCAGCTAGTACTTCTCAGGGAAAATCCTCCAGGTCAACTGGTGTCCTGTCAATTTGTTATGTTAATACCACACAACATTTCACAATGTCTATGTACCACAATTCATTCAGACCTTCTTTAATTGATGAACATTCTCTTTTGTGTTCAGTTCCCCCCACCATTACATACACTGTAGCATAAACATCCAGTACTTTTAAAATATACATTAGCCAAGGACAAGAACTTTCATGTTAAAGTTAGGACATGGCCAGTAGTCACTTCCCATAAAAGTCAGGATTTTAAAAAGCAAAAAGATAAACAAAACAAAGCATAACATTAGCCTGTGACATGAACGGTTGATGGGGAAGTAATCTATCATCACATCCTACTCAAATGAAGAGCATCCAGCCAAAGCTTTAACCAGAGTTTGCCCATCTCATTGCACATGAACGAGCGAGCTTCTTAAGTATGCTTGCTTAGCTGTCTTTCTTGGCAAACAGAGACCAGAGTTTATAAGGCATTCTTTTTAGAGGCTGGCTGTTGGTGTGTAGTAAACAAAACAAATAACTTTGGTCCAGCTGATAATTTCTTTCAGATCTCTTTATCCATCTTACTCAAGGTGCTCTATTTATATCACATGAGCAACCTCACAGTCCAAGAGGCCAATCAGGTCAGGTCACATGAGGGTCAGCAGCTGGGCGGGGTATGAATGGACACACGCATGAACCCCACGGGGACACAGCTGCCACTCTCCCCTGGCCCACTGTCACCAGGTGACATCACCAACCGGGCGGGGCGAGACTGCGACTCTTGCAGAAAAGCTGCAAACCCAAAATTTTATGTGAGAACTCCTGAATTAAGGTTAGTGATTAATGTGTAAAAATATAAAAATATTGTGAGTGATATAAAAGCTCACCACAGGCTATATTTGCCTCCCTGGGTTAATGCTAGTTGGCTTCAAAAATGTATCCTTTCTTACCTAAGGGTACAAATTTCAAATTATTCAGTTACATATATGAAACTGTCATTCTTCGAGATCAAAATTGTCACATTTCCTATGTTTCAACATCATATGTGAATGTACTCAGGACACGGGACCAAGCTGGTCTACCACAGGTCACCACGTTGCCATCCACTTCATCCTGCTAGCTCACACAAAGAAAAAACTATCCGTGCTATGTGGCGGTTCGAGGCGTTCTATGTGAAAGGAACCCAGGCCCAGTATACACAAGGCAAACACAATGTAAACACCAACTCCCCAAACACAAAGGACAGAAACTGCGAGACAAGTGTTAGGTGCCATTCGGTGGACAGATTCTTCCGCAAAACAGATGTTACTGCCGGCTTGTCAGGTACAGGGGCCAGGCACAGCAAGGCCGCGTTTCTCACAGTAGCTACAAACAGGTGACCTTCCTAAGTGACCGGGATTGTGTAACAGCCAAGCCTTCTGCCTCTGTCCAAAGAACCAGTGAGTACAGTCTCTTTCTGGGACTGTGGGAGGAGATTTAGAGTTTACTATAAAAAATCATCAAGCTCAGGGTGAGGGGTTTCCTAGTGGCTAAAAAATCTGCCTGGCAATGCAAGAAATAGGGGTTCAATCCCTGGTCTGGGAAGATTCCACATACAGAGGAGCAACTAGGCCCAGAAGCCACAACTATTGAGTCTGTGTTCTACAGCCCAGAAGCCACGGTTACCAAGACCACGCACTGCAATTACGGAAGCCCATACACCCTAAGCCCATGTTCCGCAACAAGAGAAGCTGCTACAGTGGGTAGCNAGCCACGGTTACCAAGACCACGCACTGCAATTACGGAAGCCCATACACCCTAAGCCCATGCTCCGCAACAAGAGAAGCTGCTACAGTGGGTAGTCCACACTAGCCAAAACCAGAGAAAGGCCTGTGCAGCCTCGAAGACCCAGCACAGGCAAAACATAATATAAACAAGCAAACAAAAGCATTTTAAAACAAAAACAGGGTGAGGTGGATAAATGGCTACTCGGTGAATGAACTTGCATTTCACCACTGACCTGGATAAACTGCCTTCATTGGGAAAGCCTAGCTTGTTAAAACCTTTAGAGGTCATAGATCTCACCAAAGAAAAGCAAGGCTTACGTGCAGCTCAGCAAGAACCATCTGATAATAACCACAGAAAAACAAAAAGGCACCCCGGGCTCTGATTGCAGGGAAGATAGAGGGAAACTGGTGTATGGAATCAAANCACCAAAGAAAAGCAAGGCTTACGTGCAGCTCAGCAAGAACCATCTGATAATAACCACAGAAAAACAAAAAGGCACCCCGGGCTCTGATTGCAGGGAAGATAGAGGGCAACTGGTGTATGGAATCAAATTGAAATTAATGTCATATGCTCACCTTGGACCTCAAGCTACACCTAAAGCAACAATTAATCTTTTTTGAAAATTTTACACAATTCTCTACATTTACTAAACTCAGAAAGCAGACTGGGATTATCTAACATAAAGAAAACTGTGATTAAGGGATCAGGTAAAGTCTAGGCCCCGGACTAAACAGGAGTGGTATGTATAGGATAAGAAACTGTTAAGTATCAGGCTCTAACGTGCATCTCAATCAATGTGATCGATACTGCAATTCACTCCAGACATTTTTGGTTTTCTTAAAGATACACAGTAGATAAAAGAATCACTCTAAATATCTCTGCTTGCCACTTGAAAAAAAGCACAGTTACAGTCATTCCCCCCTTTTTTGTGGTTTCCCTCTCTGTAATGGTATTTGCCCAAGGTCAATCATTGTCAGAAAATATTAGATGGAGAATTGCAGAAATAAACAATTTGGGAGTTTTAAATTCTGCACCATTCTGGTCAATGTGATGAAATNAAGACTAGAATCTGCATTTTTAATAAGCTTTTCTAGCAATTTCTCTATATCCTTAAATTTGAAAACCATGGATCCTGGGTGTAGGCTTCTCTGCACCCTCCACAGCCAGGACACCAGGTCTTGGGAAATTTTATCAGCAAGCAGCCAGTTAGAAAAATCAGGTACACTAAATCTTGTAACAGACATTATCGAGTATAAAGAACTGGTTCCGCAGGCATCAGGGACACAGTAATTGCAGGAAGCAGCTTGGCCCACAAGAGCCAGGAAAATCAAAAAGGAAGGATGCAGTTATCAGAATCTGACAATTCAGAGGAGGAGACCCATAAAGCTGGGACCCAGACGTCTGAGGGACAGGGGCTGACAACCTCAGGGGCTCCAAGGAGGGCCTCTCAGTGAGGGTCCACGGTGGGCTGAGAGGTCAACATCTGAGGACTAGCTGGTGTGGGCATCTCTGAGGGATGCCAGGAGGCTGGTTCCAGGACGTATAAAGAAGCTGGAGGACGGAACCAACTATTGCTAGAGTGAGAAAGACCCTTTCTGGAAGGAAGCTGAAAAGAACCAGAAGCAAGCAGGATGAAGCATGTCCTTTCTCCCTCCTCCAGCCTCCCAGAGTCCCCCAGCATCCCCAATTAACAAAACTTAACAGGGAAGAGCAGGCAAAGAAGAAACATGGTTTCCCGGGTACCAGACAAGGTCTAGAAAGGTATATCTAGCGCTTAGGGACCACCACTTAATAAGGAGCCAAGGGAGTATGATGTGCATCAGCTCCAAAAGAAGATGGGGTCTACTCCAAGCTCACCCTAACAAAAGCTTTGTCTTCATTCTCGTTTCACTCTGTTCACAACAAATACAGCTTCTCTCATGGCCCTTTTTAACATCTGCTGCTGCTGCTGTGCTGCTGAGTCGCTTCAGTCGTGTCCGACTCTGTGCAACCCCATGGACGGCAGCCCACCAGGCTCCCCCGTCCCTGGAATTCTCCAGGCAAGAACAC
>SJYW01005949.1:789709-816969 GCA_006410735.1 Raphicerus campestris
TCTTTCTCCAATGCATGAAAGTGAAAAGTGAAAGTGAAGTCGCTCAGTCGTATCCGACTCTTCGTGACTCCATGGACTGCAGCCCACCAGGCCCCTCCGTTCATGGGATTTTCCAGCCAAGAGTACTGGAGTGGGGTGCATCGCCTTCTCCGTTTTAAGATCTAACACTCCTCAAAGGTTCACTCTGTACTTCCATGCCCAACATGGCCCCACTCGGTGTCTTCCTGGTCATGTAGAAATTAGGAGTAGCCACAATTAGCCACACAGCCCAACCAGCCATGAGACCTCGGGCAAGTTGCTTGGGCACCTGTGCCTCATTCTTTTCAATTACAGAAAGGGAATGGCAGCAGTTACGTATGTACCTCACGAGATGACTGTAAATATTAAATAAGACAATACACACAAATGTAATAATACAAAGAAACATGCCTGGCACTAAAGTGTTTGTGTTTTGACTGTGAATATTTTCAACAGTATGATTACCCCAGATACCTGTATGGAAACTAAAACAAGACCGACTACAAGCTGAGCAAAATTCCCTTCCCTGAGGTCACCTCTGTTCGCTCGGAGCCCCATCTCCTGCCTGCTTCTTCTCAACCCCACCTCACCGAACCTGACTCCTGGTAGTCTTGATACCAGTGACTGGGTATACAGAAAATTATGCGGAGGGAAATGATTCATTGTTCCAGCTCCACTCCTCTAATTATTAAATATCCTTGGCTACCACACCCATGAAGCAGCAAGGAACTAAAAAAATTTCTCCTAGCTCAAGGACAGAAGGAAAAAAGTTCATTTCACTAAGGCCACCCACTGCTCCCCATCTTTCCGTCTGATTTGACTTCATTCATTATCATTCAATTATCTGGTCTCCTCGGTCACCTGAGTCTCTCCCCAAGCTACACCACCCAAGGGGAAGGTCAGGCACCCCTACAGGGAGAGGGCGTCCCCTGCCTCTCTCCCGCCGCAGCCTCACCCAGCAGCAGGAAGATGCTGCCGCAGGCAGGGTGACTGACAGCAGAAGCATGGGGAAAGCAGTGTGCTGAGAACCCACCAGGGCCTGAGAGCACGGCTACACGAGCAGGAGGCTGAAGAGCCCCGAGAAGCAACCGTGGAAGCAGCAGCGTGCCGTCAGCCCCTGCCTCTACCAGCCATACCACCCAGGTCTTCCTGCAGGATCCCCCTCTCACCAGTCAGGCCTGGCAGGACTTCAGGACAACTTGCCCTCTCATTCTTGGAGCCAAAGATGAGGATTATACAGGAATTAAAAAGATGTGCAGGTCACCTGGATACCCTGTGAGAATGTAGATTCTGACATAGTTCTGGGGTGGGGTTTAAGAGTCTGTGTTCCCAATGATACGTGGGATGCATGTATCCCACCTGGTCCACCGACCCCTCTTTGAATTGCTAAAGCATGGGGGGCACAGCCTTTTCATACTGTTCATGGGGTTCTCAAGGCAAGATTACGGAAGTGTTTTGCCATTCCCTTCTCCAAACAATGGAATGGGAAAGACTAGAGATCTCTCCAAGAAAATCAGAGAGGGAATATTTCAAGCAAAGATGTGCAAAATAAAGGACAGAAATGGTACGGACCTAACAGAAGCAGAAGATACTAAGAAGAGGTGGAAAGAATACACAGAAGAACTATACAAAAAAGATCTTCATGACCCAGATAGCCACGATGGTGTGATCACTCACCTAGAGCCAGACATCCTGGAATGTGAAGTCAAGTGGGCCTTAGGAAGCATCACTACGAACAAAGCTAGAGGAGGTGATGGAATTCCAGATGAGCTATTTCAAAAGATGATGCTGTGAATGTGTTGCACTCAATATGCCAGGAAATTTGGAAAACTTAACAGCAGCCACAGGACTAGAAAAGGTCAGTTTTCATTCCAATCCCAAAGGAAGGCAATGCCAAACAATGTTCAAACTACCACACAATTACTCACATGCTAGCAAAGTAATGCTCAAAATTCTCCAAGCCAGGCTTCAACAATACATGAACAAAGACTTTCCAGATGTTCAAGCTGGATTTAGAAAAAGGCAGAGGAACCAGAGACCACTGGATCATAGAAAAAGCAAGACAGTTCCAGAAAAACATCTACTTCTGCTCCACTGACTACACTAAAGCCTTTGACTACGTGGATCACAACAAACTGTGGAAAATTCTTAAAGAGATAGGAATATCAGACGACCTTACCTGTCTCCTGAGAAACCTGTATGCAGGTCAAGAAGCAATACTTAGAACCAGAAATGGAACAGACTGGTTCCGATTGGGAAATGAGTATGTCAAGTATGTCAAGGCTGTATATTATCACTCTGCTTGTTTAATTTATATGCAGAGTACATCATGCAAAATGCTGGGCTGGATGAAGCACAAGCTGGAATCAAGATTGCCGGGAGAAATATCAATAACCTCAGATATGCAGATGACCAACCTTATGGCAGAAAACAAAGAGGAACTACAGACTCTCTTGATTAAAGTGAAAGAGGAGAGTGAAAAAGCTGGCTTAAAACTCAACATTCAAAACATGAAGATCATGGCATCTGGTCCCATCGCTTCAAGGCAAATAGATGGGGAAACAATAGAAACAGTGACAGACTTTATTTTCTTGGGCTACAAAATCACTGCAGATGGTGACTACAGTCAAGAAATTTAAAAATGCTTGCTCCTTGGAAGAAAAGCTATTACAAACCTAGACAACATATTAAAAAGCAGAGACATTACTTTGTCAACAAAGGTCCATATAGTCAAAGAAATGGTTTTTCCAATAGTCACGTATGGATGTGAGAGTTGGACTATAAAGAAAGCTGAGCACCAAAGAATTGATGCTTTTGAACTGTGGTGTTGGAGAAGATTCTTGAAAGTTCCTTGGACTGCAAGGAGATCAAACCAGTCAATTCTAAAGGAAATTAACCCTGAATGTTCAAGGACTGATGTTGAAGCTGAAACTCCAATATTTTGGCCACCTGATGCAAAGAACTGACTCATTTGAAAAGATCCTCATGCTGGGAAGGATTGAAGGCAGGAGGAGAAGGGGATGACAGAGGATGAGATGGTTGGATGGCATCACTGACTTTATGGATATGAGTCTGAGCAAGCTCTGGGAGTTGGTGATGGACAAGACTGGCGTGCTGCAGTCCATGGTGTTGCAAAGAGTTGGACAGGACTGAGAGACTGTACTGAACTGAGAGGACACAGCTTCCCCAAATTGACTCCAAAGGTTCTAGGTACTCACCTCCTAATAAGGGAGTAGAAAGTTTAGAATCTGCCTGGCCCACTTCCTGGTCCCCTGTGGCTGGATGGAGAGGGAAGCATGAGCTACGGGAAGCAGATGCCTGGGAAGTCAGGGATAAGAGAAACCAGCTTGACATATCTAGAAAAACAATTAATTGCAAAAGATACATGCATCCTAAAATTTACCGCAGCACTATTTACAATACCCAAGACAAGGAAGCAACCTAAATGTCCATCAACAGATGAATGGATAAAGAAGATATCGTATATATGTGTGTATATATAGATATACACACACAAGAGACTATTACTCAGCCATGAAAAAAATGAAATAAGGCCATCTGCAGCCACATGGATGGACCTAGATGTTATCACATTAAGTGAAGGAAGTCAGAGAAAGACAAATATCATATGACATCACTCATATGTGGAATCATTTAAGATCCACAGATATAGAAAAGAAGCATATGGCTACCAAAGGGAAGTAGGGGGCAGGGATAAATTAGGAGTTTTGATTTAACATATACAGACTAAGGCATGCTACTGGTGAAGAACCTGCCTGCAAATGCATAAGTCCTAAGAGACACTGGTTCAATCCCTGGGTCAGGAAGGTCTCCTGGAGAAGAGCATGACCACCCACTCCTTGCCTGCAGAATCTCATGAGCAGAGAGGCCTGGTAGGCTACAGTCTATAGCATCACAGAGTTGGACATGACTGAAGTGACTTTGCATGCTGGCATATATAAAATAGATAACCAGCAAGGGCCTACTCTATAGTGCAAGGAACTGTACTCAATATGTATACAGAAAAGAATATATAGATAGATGGATACAGGCATACTTATATACACACATCTACATATATGTGTATATAACTGAATCACTGTGTTGAATACCTAAAACCATTAATAACATAATGTTAAAAATCAACTATACTTCAATTAAAAAAACAAAAAAAGAAGGACCAGTGTGGGGAAGGGGCTCCCAGCGTACAAGAGACCAGAAGGAGCAAATCCCTTTCCAAGGAACCACATTTATGAATGTTATACATATTTAGCTCTTCAAAAATGAAGGCTCAACTCAACACTCCTCCCCTTAACATGTAAGTTTATCATTTTTTAGGTATATTTTCAGAAATTCACCACAAAAGATGAGGACAATTCTGCTTCCTTGCCTCAGTAAACAAAGTGCAATCAAACTTAGAATTATTTCCAACAACTCTGGCTGAAACTAAGCTGGGCTTCAGTTATCTGGAAATTTATTAACCCAGGAAACATAATTTCTCAAATATTATCATTAACTAAGTATACACAGTAAACAAAGGTAAACAACCAGATCGCCATAACTGCTTTTATTCATCCCTAGTCGCACTCACATTAAATGATTAGTCTTTACAATAACAATAGAATGTTGACATTCAACAGATTACTTAAGAAAAAGAATCACTACAAATATTAACTGATTAACTTTCTTACAGCCTGATGCACAGACCCTCATATCCATACAGTATCTCTAATTGAAAGCAGATGTGTATTCTATGGAGATCCACTTAGGATGGCATGAGTTTTAATATGTCTTGTAGTCACTCATTTATTACCTTTTTTAAGAGCTGGGCTGAACTGGATTAATAAGTGCTTGTTAAATTGATCTTTTAATAGATAAACCTATTTATTTCCTTTCTGTTTCATTTACTTGACAAATGATAGGAAGCATTTAGTTTTATGTATTTGCTCTCAAGTTTTTGGTTAACTAGCGTTTCTACCTTGGAGAAGGCAATGGCAACCCACTCCAGTACTGTTGCCTGGAAAATCCCATGGGCGGAGGAGCCTGGTAGGCTGCAGTCTGTGGGGTCACTAGGAGTCAGACACGACTGAGTGACTTCACTTTCACTTTTCACTTTCATGCATTGGAGAAGGAAATGGCAACCCACTCCAGTGTTCTTGCCTGGAGAATCCCAAGGATGGCAGAGCCTGGTGGGCTGCCGTCTATGGGGTCACACAGAGTCGAGAACAGCTGAAGCGATTTAGCAGCAGCAGCAGCAGCATTTCTACCTTAACCTCCAAGCTCTCAGAAGGCAGTCACCTACCCTTTTGATTAGCCTTGTTCACCACCAAGATAGCCCCTCCTGTGCCTAATTTAATAAAAACCTGTTGGTGATAATGGCCAGGCCTTCAGGCCCACAGTATGTGGACCAAAATCCCCAAAAGGCCCAAGTTTCAANTTTTTAGGTATATTTTCAGAAATTCACCACAAAAGATGAGGACAAATCTGCTTCCTTGCCTCAGTAAACAAAGTGCAATCAAACTTAGAATTATTTCCAACAACTCTGGCTGAAACTAAGCTGGGCTTCAGTTATCTGGAAATTTATTAACCCAGGAAACATAATTTCTCAAATATTATCATTAACTAAGTATACACAGTAAACAAAGGTAAACAACCAGATCGCCATAACTGCTTTTATTCATCCCTAGTCGCACTCACATTAAATGATTAGTCTTTACAATAACAATAGAATGTTGACATTCAACAGATTACTTAAGAAAAAGAATCACTACAAATATTAACTGATTAACTTTCTTACAGCCTGATGCACAGACCCTCATATCCATACAGTATCTCTAATTGAAAGCAGATGTGTATTCTATGGAGATCCACTTAGGATGGCATGAGTTTTAATATGTCTTGTAGTCACTCATTTATTACCTTTTTTAAGAGCTGGGCTGAACTGGATTAATAAGTGCTTGTTAAATTGATCTTTTAATAGATAAACCTATTTATTTCCTTTCTGTTTCATTTACTTGACAAATGATAGGAAGCATTTAGTTTTATGTATTTGCTCTCAAGTTTTTGGTTAACTAGCGTTTCTACCTTGGAGAAGGCAATGGCAACCCACTCCAGTACTGTTGCCTGGAAAATCCCATGGGCGGAGGAGCCTGGTAGGCTGCAGTCTGTGGGGTCACTAGGAGTCAGACACGACTGAGTGACTTCACTTTCACTTTTCACTTTCATGCATTGGAGAAGGAAATGGCAACCCACTCCAGTGTTCTTGCCTGGAGAATCCCAAGGATGGCAGAGCCTGGTGGGCTGCCGTCTATGGGGTCGCACAGAGTCGAGAACAGCTGAAGCGATTTAGCAGCAGCAGCAGCAGCATTTCTACCTTAACCTCCAAGCTCTCAGAAGGCAGTCACCTACCCTTTTGATTAGCCTTGTTCACCACCAAGATAGCCCCTCCTGTGCCTAATTTAATAAAAACCTGTTGGTGATAATGGCCAGGCCTTCAGGCCCACAGTATGTGGACCAAAATCCCCAAAAGGCCCAAGTTTCAATCTCCTCACATGTCACTTAGCTTCACTTTGTTGTTTCACTCCATCCAGTCCCAGTAATAAAATGGATAGACACATATAACAACTCCACCACCAATGGGGGTTGGGGAGAGGAGGAGCAACCAAAAGCCTGATCTACTAGGATTTAATAACAATTATAATAATGCCTTCAGCACATGAAGAATAACAGCATCTTGGAGCTGGAAAGAACTTCTATTTATAGGTCACACAATCATATAAGGACAGAGAAAATGTACGTGTTTATTCATTCAACAGCTTCTACTGAGCTTCCTGTGTGTGCCAGGCACTAGCTGAGGAGCTGGAGGCAGAGAGCAAAAAGTGCCTCCTTCCTATAGTTTATATTTGAATGGCGGTGGGGGCTAGATTTTTTTTAAGCTTAAAACATAAGTTTATTTTGTGGTAAGTACTATGAAAGACATGTGTAAAATCGATTGGTGGGTAGGGTCCTGGAGCTGTGACAGTCAAGGAAGCCTCTCTAAGGTGCTGGCATCCAGGTGGACAAGAAGGAGTCACCACACTATGATCTGTGGGCAGAGGTGCCAAGAGGGGCAGCACCTGCAAAGGGCCTGGGCCGGGCTGAGTTTGGAGAGCTTTGTTTGACTATACAAAGGCAGTATAACCAAAGCTTGTGGACCAAGAAAGCAGATGGGAAAAGGGATGTTCAGATGGCAGGCAGGGACTGCAAGGAGAAACATGTGAACCAAAGTAAGTGCTCTCGAGGATTTTGAAAAGAACTGGCTGATCTGGCTCACATTTTATAAAGCTCACTCTGGCTCCTCTGTGGAGATATGGCTATAGGTGAAGAGAGGGTAGATGTGGCAAGACTGGGAGTTGCCACAAATGCTCAGGGACCAAATAAGGACAAACTAGGATGAGCGCTGACAGATTAGAAGTTATCTGGGGAGGGGAAACATTGAGGCAGTAAAACTAAATTTGTATCACCTCTACTCTGGTCATCACTGTATTGTATAATAACCCTGATTCTCTCTGTACCCCTTCAAAACTTGTACACCAGGACTGGTCAGTCCACCAGAATAAATTCTACTCAACTCCAGATGACAATTTAAAAGCCCTGAGCTACCATGCATTGCTCAATCAACCTCTAACAGGAAGAACAAAGAAGGCTGAGGGTGCAGAGGAAAGAGACAAAAAAACCAAGTTGCTGTCATTCTCCATCTACTAACTGAAAAGAGGCCAGCAAGAGTGGAGGGTGTGTTTCTACATATTCAAGAGATAGTTCTAGGGAAAAACAATTTTCCAGTCATCTCTTACAACTGGATATTTGTGGATGCTGCCTCCTATGAAGAAGCATTTTATAAAACCAAAAGAAAAAACAAAAACATTTGGTATTTGAAGGTATTCTTCCCATCTCACTTTTCTACTTTTGGAGGCTTACAAGAAATAATTAACCAGTCAAATGAAATCTCTTTCTCACCATTCCTTTAAAATTAAACCATACTAAACAACAGTGACTAAGAGTGTTTAATATAATTTTTTTAAAATCCCACTATCCAGACACAGCTATTTTCATAGTCACATATTACAGTCTAATCCTTATTCATACACACATTTATATGCATTCACATGCATAGTCACAATAATTATAGCTCTGTATTCTGCTATTTGCATTGTGAATTAGATCATAAGCATTTTTCATGTTTCTAAAATGTTTATAATTATGTTAGTTGCAACACAACATCCCAACATATTACCGAACCATAAACTATTGCGTTTAACCCTAAAATTGGGCACATGAATTCTCTTTGCTCTCAGTTTTATCTTATAATTTCAAACAGATAACCCACCTTTTGTGCAAATAAAAGCTAAAACAAAGCCAAATGCATAAATTTCAAGGCTCTTATAAAATTGCTGCATTCAGTAACTCATTAAATTGCTTATAAAATCATTCACCTGTCAATGATTTGCCAGATCAAGTGAGTAAAAAGAAATACATCCATTTCATTTAGGGATTATTTACCTAGGATACAAGAATAACACACAAACCCAACAGGAAATAGCTGAGCCTGCACTGTAGACTGTGTACTTCTTTCTTTAATAAGTGAATGGAATATGGACTTGGAGGAGACATCACATTCTCGGCACTGTAAGTAATTCCACCAAAGTCTTAGCTTTCACTAGGTGGCTGAGTACTTACAGGTAAGAATCCACAGATGAAACGCTACAGGAGGCAACTCTCTGAATGTTTTAAGAAATGTACCACATTGGGCTTCCTTTGTGGCTCAGCGGTAAAGAATCCGAGTGCCAGCGCAGAAGATGTGGGTTTGATCCCTCATCCAGGAGGATCCTCCATGCTGCAGAGCCACTAAGCCTCTGTGCCACGACTACTGAGCCTGGGCTGTAGAACTTGGGAGCCACACTACTGAGCTGCAACTACCAAAGCCCGAGTACCCTAGAGCCCATGCTCCGCGACGAGTGAAGCCACCGCAATGAGAAGCCCACACACCGCAACTAGAGGGTAGACCCCGCTCACTACAAGTAAAAAAAGCCCACACAGTGACGAAGACCCAGCACAGCCAAAAATAATTTAAAAATTTTTTTTAAGAATAGTGCATTAAAATAGTTCAGATTTAAATATGTAAGGGTGCTGCTGCTAAGCCGCGTCAGTCGTGTCCGACTCTGTGCGACCCCATAGACGGCAGCACACCGGGGCCCCCCCCAGTCCCTGGGATTCTTCAGGCAAGAACACTGGAGTGGGTTGCCATTTCCTTCTCCAATGCAGGAAAGTGAAAAGTGAAAGTGAAGTCACCGAGTCGTGTCCAACTCTTAGTGACCCCATGGACTACAGCCCACCAGGCTTCTCTGTCCGTGGGACTTCCAGGCAAGAGAACTGGAGTGGGGTGCCATTGCCTTCTAGCACTATACATACAGAGATAAATGTTGTATATAGAGAGAACACCGTTGTTGTTTGATCACTCCGTCATGTCTGACTCTGTGACCCCATGGACTGTAAGCCCATCAGGCTTCTCTGTCCATGGGGTTTCCCAGGCAAGAATAGTGGAGCAGTTGCCATTTCCTGCTCCATGGGATTGTCCTTCTCCAGGGATCAAACCCCTGTCTCCTGCATTGGCAGCTGTGCCACCTGGGAACAGTAAACATGGCTCACCTTTACCAATGAGTCACCAGGGAAGCCCAGAAAATACAGCACTGTGTTCTAAAGGTGTCTTTCCTTTAAGGATGCCTAACTCCCTGAAGCATGCCTAAAAAGATGGAACAAGCTCACGCAACTGACAGCTTCCCAGCTGTCCTGCAAATTCTCCACGAGCCATTGTATTTTAGCAGTGCTAAAAGCAGCAGAGGGGCAGGGGCTTCAGGGGCTTCAGTGACCTTCAGGGGCTTCAGCTTCAGGAAATACTTAAAAGAAAGATCCCATATCCTTTGATACCCTGATCCTTGATGGGGTTATACCCTTCAGCAGACAAGAGGCTAACACCACTTAACTCTGTTCTCAGCTTTAAAAGGAGGCCAGCAGCAGCCTCTGAATGAAGACTCTCTCCAGACATGGAGACCACAAGGGTCACCTCCTCCACATTTTCATGCCCCATTCTTAACTCACGAGGCCAATCATTTCAGGAGAATGTCTGAAGGAGAAAAAAAAGAGATGGCCGTCTACAGATCAGATCCCATCCTGGAAGAATCTGAACTCCATCCTAGGAAAACTGAGGAAGTTGTTCAGTTTTGCAAACTGTATCATATTTCAAAGCCACTGGTGGAGAAGCACCACTTTATGCTCTTCCCTTTGTACAGGGAAATAGGAAATGTGAACCCTTGCATCTCAACATTCTGTCCGTGCAGACTTTCACATCTTCTGCCAGGGTTCACCCTGGACAAAGACTCCAAAAGGACGTCCAAATTCTTTGGACAGTTGGTATTCAGCCATATCAAATACTGCTTGAAATAATTAAGCTGTCAGCAGGGCCTTGGAAATGCTGGAGCTTTAAGAGTATCTAGATGTCTTATTATGTTTCATGATGGTATCTGATCAGAATTATAATTCCTCACAGTCGCTAGACAGGATCAAAATGACCAAATACGGCTAGTAAAACAATGTTTCTTTTCCATTCACCTTCCTTCTCTCTTGAACCTTAAAGTAACACTTCCATGCTTTTATTCATCTATGTATCAAAAGCCATATTAAAATATTTAAGAAGTGGGAAAAGACAATGACTGATGAGACCTCCTCCAACCCAAATCCATGGAAATCCTAAATGCCACACCATTAGTCTTAGAGATCAGCACACTTTAAATGGACAAGAAGCACACACACCCAACTACTATCTAACCTCACTCCCAACTCAAAATCAAATGGATTTAAAGGACATAACTAGTTAAAATCAGAATGGAAAAAAAATACTATTCAGTGACGCAAACCCTTTTTTCTCATTTTTTATTATATTTTGCCATTCAACACTCAACTTTTATTTTTTTTCAGTTCAGTTGCTCAGTTGTGTCTGACTCTGCAACTCCATGAATTTCAGCATGCCAGGCATCCCTGTCCATCAGCAACTCCCGGAATTCACCCAAACTCATGTCCATCAATTTGGTGATGCTCATCCTCTGTCGTCCCCTTCTCCTCCTGCCCCCAATCCCTCCCAGCATCAGAGTCTTTTCCAAGGAGTCAACTCTTCGCATGAGGTGGCCAAAGTATTGTACCAGTTCATAAATAATTATATGTCCTCTATTTAGTTTTATTATGATAAAATACACAGAAATGTCTACCTGCCATGGGCTCAGACACCCAACATTATCAAACAAAACAATTTTCTGCTAATTCAGGGAAACTAGGACTTATTCAACAAATATCTTATTCAGGATTGAAAAATATCAAGGCAGAACAACCTGACTCTTTGGTTTATATACTTTCCATGTAAGATTCATATTCACAGCTTCAAACTCATTAAATCCAACAGACAGGACTTTAAAGGGAGCTCTGCGGGGTAGGGAGGAGGGGATTCCAACAAGGATGTTAAACTTTAAAGGCACATCTCACATGGTTTACATTTCTACCTACACTCCCCAGTTAACTTTTGATTTCTACCTCACACTTTCATTTATTAAATAAATAATGAAAATTCCTTCCAAGGTTTTCTTTATAAATGTTTTGGATTCGCAGCCCACAGGCCAAACCTCAGCTGGCAGCCAGAAGCTGTGCCTGACTGAAAGTGCGGCTAAGACATAATCCGCAGAAAGAGATCTGAGAACACACAGAGACCCAACGTTGTGGCACAGAGGAAGCACTAAAATATATTCCTGGGCAAGCCTCGGATGTTGATTCTGTCCTCATGTCAGGAAATTTCAAACATTCATTTCAGGACTTAGCAATCCTGATCATTAGGGGTCCTTTCAATGAGTCAGCTTCCCACCCTCGAAACATAGCTGCAGAAAGAAACTCTTTTTACAATACTAACACGGTCAATATTCTAGATCACCCGGCATAACGCAGTGAAAGAAGAGATACACTAGACACAAACAGTTTGCAAGCAGATGGAACATGGTCAGTTTCATCCCATTCCTTAAGGAATGCAGTTTGGAGCTGAGAGGAATCCAGTCCATGTCTCACTTCTCTTTCCCCCAATGCCTTCCAAAACCCCTGTAGAGAATAAACACCACCTCCCTCCAAAGTGCTCCTTCCCCACCCCAAAGCACAATCCCATCAGCCAATGGTCAAGGCAACTTCCCCCGCCTGCGTTCCTGAGCAGGTTCCCACGAGACTTAAGACTCTTGAGTCAAAACAATGTTCAAGGTGACCACCCAACACAAAGACACCTTTAGTTATCATTAAAAGGAAGAACAAAGAACAGCTTTGTCCCGCTTGAAACAGCTTGGAAAGATTATTCTCTGTCCAATGGCCCCAGACTCCGGGAGTTGGTGATGGACAGGGAGGCCTGGCGTGCTGCAATTCATGGGGTCGCAAAGAGTCGGACACGTGCTGCAGTGCATGGGGTTGGACACGACTGTGAGACTGAACTAAACTGAACGGCCCCAGAGAAACAGAAAACAACTAGTTGGAGCCAGGCTTCTTGAGAAGGTGGGGCTCCTCCTTTAGGCTCACCTGGTAGCCATAAGCCAGGATTTTGACAACTGTTACCGGTGCACCACCTACATGAGAAGCACCGGGGTTACTGTGACAAACGCCCAAAGGGAATCTCTGGGGCTGTAACCTGAGGACCTACGTTCTGGAACAATCACCCTGGAAATTCCCCTGCATGACAAAGCCTGAAAACAATCATCTAATTCAAACTATGTCTGTAGACATCCCACAGTCTTTGAGTATCTTCTCCAAGGAAAACCGTGGATACAGTTAATTAAAACAAGTCTCTACTTACCCCAAAGTGCTCATGATTATTCAAACAGAGTCTCAGTCACTTTACTCTTGCAACAACCCTATGAAGTATTCATCCTCATATTATGGCTCAGAAAACTGAGGCCTGTGGCCCACTTTTTGCATGTGGCCCCGTAAAGATTTTTACCCTGCTGTCCATTACATGGAAAAGGACTCCCTCTAATGAGCAGAAGTAACTTTTTTTTAACTCTCCTAGAGGTCATTTACAAGGCTGGTCATGACTTTTCCTCCTACCCCGACCAGTTCCAGCTCAAAGATAACCACTTTCATCACATGTGGCATTCGCCAAACTGCCTCTGGATTGAGTTGCCACAATGTAAGAGACATAATACATGAAAGTTTTAAAAAACATCTCGAGAGATTAAAATGAGATAAAAATAGGCTACAAGAGTATAAACTTTAAAAGTTAACTGAGATCAGTTTGGGAGAGTGTGATCATACTCGGAAGATGGTGAGCACACATTTTCATCTCCACTTCAGAGCAACTAACTGAGGCATGAGAGATTTAGGTTGGATGTACAGATGAACTTTCTGATAAGGGACGACACGATATTGGCATCATGCTCATGCTTAGTTGCNTACCAGTTCATAAATAATTATATGTCCTCTATTTAGTTTTATTATGATAAAATACACAGAAATGTCTACCTGCCATGGGCTTAGACACCCAACATTATTAAACAAAACAATTTTCTGCTAATTCAGGGAAACTAGGACTTATTCAACAAGTATCTTATTCAGGATTGAAAAATATCAAGGCAGAACAACCTGACTCTTTGGTTTATATACTTTCCATGTAAGATTCATATTCACAGCTTCAAACTCATTAAATCCAACAGACAGGACTTTAAAGGGAGCTCTGCAGGGTAGGGAGGAGGGGATTCCAACAAGGATGTTAAACTTTAAAGGCACATCTCACATGGTTTACATTTCTACCTACACTCCCCAGTTAACTTTTGATTTCTACCTCACACTTTCATTTATTAAATAAATGATGAAAATTCCTTCCAAGGTTTTCTTTATAAATGTTTTGGATTCGCAGCCCACAGGCCAAACCTCAGCTGGCAGCCAGAAGCTGTGCCTGACTGAAAGTGCGGCTAAGACATAATCCGCAGAAAGAGATCTGAGAACACACAGAGACCCAACGTTGTGGCACAGAGGAAGCACTAAAATATATTCCTGGGCAAGCCTCGGATGTTGATTCTGTCCTCATGTCAGGAAATTTCAAACATTCATTTCAGGACTTAGCAATCCTGATCATTAGGGGTCCTTTCAATGAGTCAGCTTCCCACCCTCGAAACATAGCTGCAGAAAGAAACTCTTTTTACAATACTAACACGGTCAATATTCTAGATCACCCGGCATAACGCAGTGAAAGAAGAGATACACTAGACACAAACAGTTTGCAAGCAGATGGAACATGGTCAGTTTCATCCCATTCCTTAAGGAATGCAGTTTGGAGCTGAGAGGAATCCAGTCCATGTCTCACTTCTCTTTCCCCCAATGCCTTCCAAAACCCCTGTAGAGAATAAACACCACCTCCCTCCAAAGTGCTCCTTCCCCACCCCAAAGCACAATCCCATCAGCCAATGGTCAAGGCAACTTCCCCCGCCTGCGTTCCTGAGCAGGTTCCCACGAGACTTAAGACTCTTGAGTCAAAACAATGTTCAAGGTGACCACCCAACACAAAGACACCTTTAGTTATCATTAAAAGGAAGAACAAAGAACAGCTTTGTCCCGCTTGAAACAGCTTGGAAAGATTATTCTCTGTCCAATGGCCCCAGACTCCGGGAGTTGGTGATGGACAGGGAGGCCTGGCGTGCTGCAATTCATGGGGTCGCAAAGAGTCGGACACGTGCTGCAGTGCATGGGGTTGGACACGACTGTGAGACTGAACTAAACTGAACGGCCCCAGAGAAACAGAAAACAACTAGTTGGAGCCAGGCTTCTTGAGAAGGTGGGGCTCCTCCTTTAGGCTCACCTGGTAGCCATAAGCCAGGATTTTGACAACTGTTACCGGTGCACCACCTACATGAGAAGCACCGGGGTTACTGTGACAAACGCCCAAAGGGAATCTCTGGGGCTGTAACCTGAGGACCTACGTTCTGGAACAATCACCCTGGAAATTCCCCTGCATGACAAAGCCTGAAAACAATCATCTAATTCAAACTATGTCTGTAGACATCCCACAGTCTTTGAGTATCTTCTCCAAGGAAAACCGTGGATACAGTTAATTAAAACAAGTCCCTACTTACCCCAAAGTGCTCATGATTATTCAAACAGAGTCTCAGTCACTTTACTCTTGCAACAACCCTATGAAGTATTCATCCTCATATTATGGCTCAGAAAACTGAGGCCTGTGGCCCACTTTTTGCATGTGGCCCCGTAAAGATTTTTACCCTGCTGTCCATTACATGGAAAAGGACTCCCTCTAATGAGCAGAAGTAACTTTTTTTTAACTCTCCTAGAGGTCATTTACAAGGCTGGTCATGACTTTTCCTCCTACCCCGACCAGTTCCAGCTCAAAGATAACCACTTTCATCACATGTGGCATTCGCCAAACTGCCTCTGGATTGAGTTGCCACAATGTAAGAGACATAATACATGAAAGTTTTAAAAAACATCTCGAGAGATTAAAATGAGATAAAAATAGGCTACAAGAGTATAAACTTTAAAAGTTAACTGAGATCAGTTTGGGAGAGTGTGATCATACTCGGAAGATGGTGAGCACACATTTTCATCTCCACTTCAGAGCAACTAACTGAGGCATGAGAGATTTAGGTTGGATGTACAGATGAACTTTCTGATAAGGGACGACACGATATTGGCATCATGCTCATGCTTAGTTGCTCAGGCGATCCCACGGACTATAGCCCACCAGGCTCCTCTGTCCATGGGATTCTCCAGGCAAGGATACTAGAGTGGGTTGCCATGCCCTCCTCCAGGGGATCTTCCTGACCCAGGGATCAAACTTGCGTTTCTTATGTTTCCTGCACTGCAGGTGAGTTCTTTACCACCAGAGCCACAGAGATCACATAATGCCATTGATGGGAAGATTTTCCCCAAAGCACCTTTATATCTAGGGCAGGGTTTCTCAGCCTCAGCACTACTGACATGTAGACCAGATAATTCTTTGTTTTCAGGGCCTATCCTGTATGATGTAGGATGTTTAGCAGCATCCCTGGGCTCTACCCTCAAGAGGTGAGTAGCATTTCCTCAGCCCTCTGCAGCTGGGACAACCCAAGATCTCTAAAGACACTGAGGATGGCAGGAGAAGAGGGCCAAACCTCCCTGAATCAGAGGGGAGAGAAAGCAGAAGGGGTGCAAGAGAAACCAGCTGTTCTTTCCAAGAGTCAAGGTCCCAGCCAACCCAGGCACTGAGAACTGAAATGGCCTGCAGGGAAAAAATTCGAGGAAACTGGATAATTCAGAAACCAGATGGTGTGCCTGAGACAAGTGCTAAGAATCAACTGCCCTAGAGAAAAGAAAAAGAAGGAAGAGATGAAGACCACAAAAAAAGGGAAGGGGCATGGCCTTGTGGGGCCCAGTTACATAAAGTTAGGACTCCACGGCCCCCAGCTCCCAGGAAGGCAGTTTAGCTACGGGTGAGTTTATGAGAAAGAACAGGTGAGAGCTGTCACCCATGTCAAGACTGAGGCTTCTAATCGTTTTCAGCGGTGCTGACGTGACACGGAGACTGAACACCCTGGAATGTGACACAGGGGAAAGAAGAAGGAGGAGGAAGAGGCACCGAGCCTGCTCTCTCCAGGGCCCACAGCCACTTGCACACGCAAGAAAAGGTGACAAGGTTTGTAGAACCAACGCGTGTTCTTAAAATGCCTGAGAAAGGCAGCGCCTGCAAAGTAGAACAACTAACTACAGGGTTTCTGGAGAGTTTAGCAGAACAGGCTACTTGGCGATCAGTGTTTAAGGCCTAAACACGTGGGTGTTCTATGCTGGGAACGGCACACAGCAAGGTCGCCACTCCTGGCCTTGCCCCCTTGTTGTCCAGCTTTAAAAACAGGCATCGGAGAGACACAAGCCAGAAGTGTTTCGTGCCCACCTCAACATTCCACCACCATTACCTAAACAAGAGAAAGACATTGAAACAGGAAGGCCACAGAAACTCTACCCCAGAGTCGGAGGCAAAAGCAAACAGGGAAGAGCGTTCGGGGGCCAGGGCAGCTGGGCGTGAACCGCCCCACCCGGAGCCAAAGTGCCTTTCCTCCTAACACGCCCGTCCATGATCACTGTTCACCCAGCGCTGGCGGCTCCAACAGCGCAGAGAACCACAAGCGGAAGCAGCACTGGCCTTGTCCCCACGCTGAAGTCTGCTTCAGGCATAAGAGCAGGTGAGTGAGGTGGATGAGGTCCTTCTCCCTGGTTCTTCATCTGCCACCTCAGATGCTAATGGTGCACACTCGGTTACAAGGCAGAGTCTAAACCCCTGGATGTCCTCTCTTACCACCCTCAACAAAATTCTCCCGGCATGATGTCTGGGCTTTCCTTCGTGTGTGCTCAGAGAATACAAATCCCTTTGAATATGGGTATAAAGCAAAAAACAATACACTGCATGAAATTTACTCTGAAATGCAGGGGGCAAGTAGTAATATGGGTTGATGAAATGGACAGAAAAGGTAGAGAGATGGACAAGTGATGAAATAAGTATGGTAAAGTATTAATGGTAAAATACAGGTAATGAATATATGGGTGTTCACTGTAAATTTCTTCCAACTTTGCTGCATGCNTGATGAAATGGACAGAAAAGGTAGAGAGATGGACAAGTGATGAAATAAGTATGGTAAAGTATTAATGGTAAAATACAGGTAATGAATATATGGGTGTTCACTGTAAATTTCTTCCAACTTTGCTGCATGCTTGAAATTTTTTCATAAGAAATTGTTGAATGCAATTTTTAAATAACCCTGCATTTGCCCTAGAATAATAGGTAAGGACAAGGGCAAATTAATACTATATTTTTAAATAACAAGTAACGGGTTATAAAATACCATGTACAATGTAATCCCAATTTTGTGAATATACAGTAAATACCAAAATACTGCTTTCTCTTTTGGAAACAGGATTATGGGTGACTTATACTTTCTTCTTTGTGCCTTTCTACATTTTCCAATTTTTCTTCAATGAGCATGTATTGTTTTGCAATCAAAAATTTACNCCAAAAGGACCAACAGAAACTTTCTAACTTTCTTGACAGTGGCAATAGCTACCTTTACACTCTTTTAGGACAGCATAACACAGCTTAGGTTGTAAAGAAAGATATGTGCAGAGAAACCATCATGGAAAACTACCTCTTCTTTGCACATGTTCCCTTAGGAACTCACTCCACCTTTTTCCTTTGCTGTCAGTGGCTTCTCTCAAATCCTCACATCTAGTTCCCATCTCTCCTCTGAGACCCATGTGACAGACGTTACAAGGGCTCACCAGTATCCCGTTTCTAAGCATAACAGCACGGCGTTACCTTGCAATTGACAAGACCACGTGAATGGTGGGGCCAGTGAAATGTGGGCAGTGTTCAGTCACTCATCACGGCTGAGGCAGAGCCAAGTTCCCGCAGCCCCTCCCCATCCTGCAGCAATCGGATGACAGAGCTGCAAGACTGAAGCAGCCTGGATCACTGAGTTGCTACAGGAAGGACGGCTGACCTGGAGCATCTCCCAGACTCAGAAGATGCTGAGAACAAGAAGTGCACTTCTGTTGTGTCAAGCTCCTGTGAGTTCAGGATTGTTTGTGACCAACCTCAACGCCCAGCTTATCTGAGAGAACAAGTTTAGTGGACACATCAAGGGCACCAAAAATCCATCTAAAATCAAATCACCATCATCTTCCACCTGACTCCAGAGAAGCCTGCCTGCTCTATTTTGGTTAATCCTCCCAATATTCAGGGTCTGTCCCTTTCCTCTACATTCCCCAGGCCTGGATGAAGAAATTGCACTAAAGNAGAAGTGCACTTCTGTTGTGTCAAGCTCCTGTGAGTTCAGGATTGTTTGTGACCAACCTCAATGCCCAGCTTACCTGAGAGAACAAGTTTAGTGTACACATCAAGGGCACCAAAAATCCATCTAAAATCAAATCACCACCATCTTCCACCTGACTCCAGAGAAGCCTGCCTGCTCTGTTTTGGTTAATCCTCCCAATATTCAGGGTCTGTCCCTTTCCTCTACATTCCCCAGGCCTGGATGAAGAAATTGCACTAAAGCAATGTGATAAATTATTATTGTTGGTGATCAAAGTCTTGAGCAAAAATCAAATGAGTTTTAATAAGTTTGCCTTTAAAAAGAATGATGGAAATGATCAAGAAACCACCAGAAAAATATTTGGGGGAAAAAATAAGGCTCAACCATGAAACTGAATGTCTACTTAGATATATGCTTTTCTCCTCCCGTGAATAACTAATGTAACTGAAAAAAGAAAAAATTTCAATCCCTTATCCTCATCACCCTTACTGCAAGGATATGCCAAGTTTGAACTCATCCAAACAGATAAAATAGGCAAATAAATATGCTTTACATTTTTTAAGGGTCAGAACGCCACTACTCAGAACATACTGGAAACTCTTCACAAATATCGCCCACAATTGTAAAAATTAAAAGCTTAAACCCACAGAATTGTAATGCAAATATCAAAAGTTCACTTCAAAGGTCATTTATCATCATTTTCCCTCCACTTCTTGAAAGGGGCCCACACATGCTGGCTCAGAATAGAGCTATGAAAGAAAATATGTATTGCGGTTTCATAAAATTTTTCTAGCTTATAGGTGTTTCAAATTTCCTTACCAGTTCCTAGATCATATAAGCTGCACAAAAACATTAAGACACGGAGTCCCATTTGTTTATCTACCAGTTAAGCAACTGTCACACTTTGAATAATGGATCTAAAATCTGCACTCAGGAAAAAAAAAAAAAACCTTTAATCTCCTTGTTTTCTGTGGGAACATCAGGGAAGGTTTTCTTTTCATCTGAAAGGCAATCCACATAATATGATATACAATATAATTATTATTCCACTGGTCTTTCTGAAATGAAGCGAAAATGTTCCCATCGAAATTTCAAGCGTGAGGAGGCATTATATAATTTAAAAGGAAGGGTAATTAATCAGCCATTCTCTCTGTGGTCATCTAATCCCACTGAACAAACTGTTCAGTTCCTCTCAAGCCAACTTAAAAATCTTGCGCCTTCAATATTCTAGGCAAAAGATTGCTAAGTATTTAGCGATAAATCTAGTTAATAGGAAAGTTTTAACTTAGATTTAACCAGGAGGCAAAACACAACTCCCAATGCCTCTATTCTGTCTCAAGACTGTTACCTAACGTGGTGGGACTGCTCAGCACAAGTCTATGCTGCGGTGAGAAGGAGCAGCCATCATTTTAGCTAAATGAGTCAAGAGAAAGTAGCAGTATTTATTGGTCAGCACACACCCATCAGACACTTAACCACACATGCACACCTGTTCACAAGGGTCACTTCTGTTCCAGAGTTTACAGAGAGTTCACCAACCCTAGGAAGAAGAGAGGAGCCAGCAGCCTGCCTTCTCAGCCATGCTCTGTTCCTTTAACTTCCACACCAGTGAGTTCTGGGTAATATGTAGAGAGTAATATTTCTGTCTTAAAATTGTGACTTTGTATCTGCATCTGCCTTTCAACATATATTTTTCTTTTTCATTTTACTAAGTTATAAGTAGTAAACGTGTCTGCTTCATAAAGCATCATCCAAAACATGTCTTCTGTCTCCAGACAGATTATCAGAAGAAACTGGTTATCATCAGTGGGCAATAGTTAAAAAAAAAAAAAAAAACCTATCATTGTGTGCAAACACCTCCTCTTTCTGGACAGTACATTGGTGTAAATATTTCTAGTCTACGTTCTGAAAGTAAAATTTAGACACAAACATTCACTGGTTCTGCACCTGTGAATAAACTTGGTATAAACCAAGTTGTGCACCATGATTAGGATGTGGGTGAAGGTGATGACACAGAGCTGGGAGAAGTCCTTAAAAGGTAACCACCCAGCTTGACCACACCTTATGCAAAAGGTGACCAATTGCTTGCTATGCGTTTGGACTCCTTAGAAAGAAAGAGGCATCACAAGTTGAAAATACTATCCCAGAGGAACCACAATGGCCCTTTTAAAAAGTACCTCTTTCAGTCACCCAGAACTCTTCTTTCCCCGACTTCATAAGAGGTGAAAGAAGGAAGCTTGAGTTCAACATGAAGGTCACACGCCCTCACTCTACAGAGAAGGACTATAAGAGGTGAAAGAAGGAAGCTTGAGTTCAACATGAAGGCCACACGCCCTCACTCTACAGAGAAGGACTAATACCCTGTGCTTAGCAAACAGACCAAACTAATACCTTCATTCAGTTAAGTGTTTGTACAAGGAAGTTACGGAAACTCACTGTTCGTGAGAATGTTCCCTCCCCACCTTACCTGCAGGAAGGTAATATTGACTTCCTCCCCAACCTTGATTTCCAAAAAATTAGCCATCCAGAAAGAAGTCTTCTGCAGTAGCCCAGCTCCCCAACTCCACAGCAAACCTGGCCAAGGCTCCTGACCCTGTGCCCTTGGGAAAATCACTTCTCTCTGAGCTACCTGCCCAGCAGGCAGCATGGGGGTGAGGATGGCCTGGATTACAGGTCTAAAGAGGGCTTACAGGTCTGAAGCGTAGTCACTCAGTCCTGTCTGACTCTTTGCAACCCCATAGACTGTAGCCTGCCAAGCTCCTCTATCCATGGAATTCTCCAGGCGAGAATACTGGAGTGGGTTGCCATTTCCTTCTCCAGGGGATCTTCCCAGCCCAGGAATTGAACCTGGGTCTCCTGTATTGCAGGTGGATACTTTACCATCTGAGCCACTAGGGAAGCCCAGGCTTACAGGCTGTACTNTTACAGGTCTGAAGTGTAGTCAGTCCTGTCTGACTCTTTGCAACCCCATAGACTGTAGCCTGCCAAGCTCCTCTATCCATGGAATTCTCCAGGCAAGAATACTGGAGTGGGTTGCCATTTCCTTCTCCAAGGGATCTTCCCAGCCCAGGGATTGAACCTGGGTCTCCTGTATTGCAGGTGGATACTTTACCATCTGAGCCACTAGGGAAGCCCAGGCTTACAGGCTGTACTAGGATAACTGCTCAAAGCAGGTCTCAAAAAGCACTGAGCCGCCAAAGATCTCATCCCTGTGCCATGACTAATCTTCAGTACACTTTCGGTAAAGATCGGGTTTCCAGACCACAGGAAACAGACAGCATGGAAGTGCAGGCTGAAGCACAGGCATCCTGGAGAGAATCCACCTCGGTCTCTCTAGAGTCCAAGTTCATGCACCCTCCCATGATCCACGTATCCCGTTCCTAGACACACGTCCCCATGACTCCTCCCGCAGGTCAGAGAGGGCACGATGAGGTGTGCCCTACAGGCCTGCGTGTGGAGCTGGAGGAAAAGATACGACAGGATCGATGTCTAGGTAAACATAGCAAGATTAATCATAAGATCATAGTGCTGAGTTCAAAAACAGTAAAAGATAATAAAAGCTAGTGTACAATATGAGCTTAAGACAAGAACAAATGTCCTCATGTGCTGTAATAACCATACACTCTGTGTATGGTATGTGTATGGTATGTGATTCCTGTGAAATGGTAAAAAACAGTTAAAACAGTCTGTCACATTTTAAATATTATTAGACAAAAAGATGGTCACAATATATTGTAAACCTTCTATCACAAACTTCATTTATGTGTCATCCTTTCTCCTAAGGGGCTTTCTTTTCCTCTGTTAAAAAAATGCATAAGAGAGATTAGAAACTTATGTTTAAAGCTGTTTACAGTGGTTACCTCTGAGGAGACTTGTGTGTTTTAGCTTGTTCTCCTTGCTTGGCTCTATTTCTACAATGAATAAACATATATAACTTTAGAACTGTCTTTAGTCTTTAATGTCCCTTTCAGTATGATTCATGACACACCAAAAAAATAGAAATATCTCAAAAAATGCAGCCCATCAATGGGGAAATNGCTAAGGGGCTGTCTTTTCCTCTGTTAAAAAAATGCATAAGAGAGATTAGAAATTTATGTTTAAAGCTGTTTACAGTGGTTACCTCTGAAGAGACTTGTGTGTTTTAGCTTGTTCTCCTTGCTTGGCTCTATTTCTACAATGAATAAACATATATAACTTTAGAACTGCCTTTAGTCCTTAATGTCCCTTTCAGTATGATTCATGACACACCAAAAAAATAGAAATATCTCAAAAAATGCAGCCCATCAATGGGGAAATAGTTCTATCATGGTACAAGACGATAGCAGAATATTTTGTAGCCACTTTTTGTCAATGTGGGAAGACAGCATATTGTTGTGTGGAAAAAAGCAGGCACTGGAATTGCACATGTAAGAGATCTGAAAGGACACAGACAACAGTGGTCAGCAGAATGGGCTCTGGAGCTGGCCCACTCCCTGGTCACATCCTGCCTGCAGGATAATATAACTGCCTCCCTGAGCCTCAGTCCTCATCTGCAAGATGCAGATGATGACAGTGCCTCTCATGAGGTTGCTGTAAATATTAATGCAAAATATGCAAAACAAGCAGGAAAAAAATATGTATAAGGTCCACTAGGAAATTTCTGCCTTTTATTTATGGAGATTAAACCTCAATAAAGTTGATTCAAAAACACATGCACACACACAAAAGGTCACAATATTGTGTAATTTCATTTATAAGAACTATTCAAAACAGGTAAACCTTTAGAAATGGGAAGCAGGGCTCCTCCCTGGTGGCCCAGTGGCCAGGACGCCAAGCTTCCACCGCCGGTGCCTGGGTTCAAACCCTCGTCGGGGAACTAAGATCCCACAAGCCAGGCAGCATGGTTAAAAAAGAAGACAGAAAGGCAGCCTGGTGGCTGCCAGGGGTGAGATAAGGGAGAAGTGAGAGTAACTGCTCACTGGGCTGCGGCTTTATTGTGGTTGATGGGAGTTTGGGAACCAGGCAGAGGTTGTGGTTACATGATGAGAATGTACTAAATGCAACTGGACTGATCATTTTTAAAGGGTCAATTTCATGTTTATATAATCCTACTTATGTGAATTCGGTGGGGGAAAACATGAATGCAAAACAACATTTGTCAAGAACATATATATAAAGTAATAAAAGATGAAAATACATAGTCATAAAGGTTCAAAGGGAGAAAAGAATGATTAAGGGGATTAAGTATAAACGCAAGCCAAAAAATAATGTGACGCAGCATAACTCAAAAACAAGCGCTGCTGACAGTGTGCTCGCTGAACAGACTCTGGCATGGTTTAACCTTCACCACCTGGGGCCAAAACACGGTCTTGGTCTGCTGCCACTTCCTTTTTAAAAAAGAAATGGTGCTCGCCTCTATTCTTCATTTTGCCATTTGCTGTTTTTACCTACTGCTGTGTATCTTGGAGCACTCCTCATGTTAGTACATATCATCTTTTGTCACTGCTTCAAAGCTCTACAGATGTATTAATATCAAGATCCAAATACTTTTAACTTGCTTTATTTGATCATACATGGTATTTTGCCCTTGAGCATACATAGCATGCCAGTTAATGACAGTTTCATAAAGAAAGGTTAAACATGGTGTGCAACTGCCTAGACCAAACAAAACCCTGACATGAGGTTAGCTTTTAGAGCTAGCTTATATGTATCCTTCAGAGACAAATGCCTCCCACAAATCATTAACACTACAACCACACAGCCAAGGGTGCAATGATTTTCCCCCCACCTCCACTTCCACACCCTCCAAACTGAGGTTGATTTGACCTGATTTCATAGGGGAAGAAAAAAAATCTTAGCTGGATAGGAGCTCATTGTATGATTCTTTGACCCAAGATGGCCCTTCCCTAAGCCCAGGGACTGGCCCGGCCTGGCTGCTTGGTATTAAGTTTAAAGGCTTGGAATTTGTTCAGAGGATACACTCAGTGTCAGCAACAAATCCATGAAGTTCACCTTGGAGCTTCTGGCTCCTCTGACGACCATGCCAAAAACTCTACCTTTTTTTCTGGATCTGTTTTCCAAATCCCAAACACCAACACGTTCAGCTGCTCGTGTGTATCGGACAGAGTTCTCTGTGGTTTTGTTTTCATGAAAATAAACTAGTATAAAAGGCTGCCCTTTTTAATAANTACCTTTTTTTCTGGATCTGTTTTCCAAATCCCAAACACCAACATGTTCAGCTGCTCGTGTGTATCGGACAGAGTTCTCTGGGGTTTTGTTTTCATGAAAATAAACTAGTATAAAAGGCTGCCTATTTTAATAATTAGTCACAAATGTCAGTTGCCCCAAGGTGACACAGGATGGACAAACTTGAGATTTGTGAAGAAACAGCAGCTGGAAACAATCACACAGAGAAAACGCACAGACACTCAAGGAAACAGCCCCCTCTGGGCTTAAGGAAAAACAGGCATTTTAGAGACCNCCTGGAGTTGCTGGAACGTATATTCGCGTCTTTCAAAGTTCTCAACTTGAAGGTTCACACGTAGGGGACTTACTGTGTGGCTGAGCCATGACTAGGAGGACTTCCACTGCACACTGAGATGGCCCGTGGCCTGGTCCCTTCCTTCCTGGGGAGGGGAGGGCTTTTCCTCTGGCTCCTTTTACGTCCCTCCCTCTCACATCACAGAGTTGTTTGTAGGTCTCCGTCCTTCCAACTGTCCAAACCCAATGTCTGTCAGAAAGATGCCCTCAGCTACAGAAGAAAACTTACCTAGCCCACCCCTCATCTTTTCTCTGAGTGATCTGTAGCAAGCCAGCACTCTCCTCTCAATGCAAAAACTCTGGTCTCTCAATTGCTTTCTTAGCAATCTTGGCACTACCTAAAGACGCAGCCTTAGGAACATAAGTAGCCATTTCCTAGGGTCAATCTCTAAATTGATGAGACTTCACAGGGAGCCCTCCGGACTCTCACTTACTTTGCTGTCATGATGGAGGAGAAGTCAAGTTTCCTTAACCTGCTTTCCTTGCTTTCATCTACTATTTTACATACCTATTGCTAATTCTGATTGACTTGTTTTCTTTAAACTTTATCATGTAACCATAATGTACTTATCTTATTGTGCAATGCACCTCAGAACATGCTGGCATGCTATGGAGGGCTCACAATGAAAAGAAATGAAGTCTTCGTTTCCTTGCATACTTGAACAGTCTTGACAATCAATCATTCTCTTTGTTAACAGGTTTCACTGTGAGAAAAAGGAATGAGATGAAACTCAACAGCTCAATTAGCAACGGCGATAGATGCCAAAGAAAGCGTCTCTACAGAGTCGTGACAGTGGTGCAGCTGGCTTCAGTTCAGTCGCTCAGTCGTGTCCGACTCTCTGCAACCCCATGAATCAAAGCACGCCAGGCCTCCCTGTCCATCACCATCTCCCGGAGTTCACTCAGATTCATGTCCATCGAGTCCATAATGCCATCCAGCCATCTCATCCTCGGTCGTCCCCTTCTCCTCCTGCCCCCAATCCCTCCCAGCATCAGTCTTTTCCAAGGAGTCAGCTCTTCACATGAGGTGGCCAAAGTACTGGAGTTTCAGCTTTAGCATCATTCCTTCCAAAGAAATCCCAGGGTTGATCTCCTTGAGAATGGACTGGTTGGATCTCCTTACAGTCCAAGGGACTCTCAAGAGTCTTCTCCAACACCACAGTTCAAAAGCATCAATTCTTCGGCGCTCAGCCTTCTTCACAGTCCAATTCCCACATCCATACATGACCACTGGAAAAACCATAGCCTTGACTAGACGGACCTTAGTCAGCAAAGTAATGTCTCTGCTTTTGAATATACTATCTAGGTTGGTCATAACTTTTCTTCTAAGGAGTAAGCGTCTCTTAATTTCATGGCCGCAGTCACCATCTGCAGTGATTGTGGAGTCCCCAAAAAATAAAGTCTGACACTGTTTCCACTGTTTCCCCATCTATTTCCCATGAAGTGATGGGACCAGATGCCATGATCTTTGTTTTCTGAATGTCGAGCTTTAAGCTAACTTTTTTGCTCTCCTCTTTCACTTTCATCAAGAGGCTTTTTAGTTCCTCTTCACTTTCTGCCATAAAGGTGGTGTCATCTGCATATCTGAGGTTATTGATATTTCTCCCGGCAATCTTGATTCCAGCTTGTGTTTCTTCCAGTCCAGCATTTCTCATGACGTACTCTGTATAAAAGTTAAATAAACAGGGTGACAATATACAGCCTTGACGTACTCCTTTTCCTATTTGGAACCAGTCTGTTGTTCCATGTCCAGTTCTAACTGTTGCTTCCTGACCTGCATACAGATTTCTCAAGAGGCAGGTTAGGTGGTCTGGTATTCCCATCTCT
>SJYW01005949.1:826667-839156 GCA_006410735.1 Raphicerus campestris
TCACCATCTGCAGTGATTGTGGAGTCCCCAAAAAATAAAGTCTGACACTGTTTCCACTGTTTCCCCATCTATTTCCCATGAAGTGATGGGACCAGATGCCATGATCTTTGTTTTCTGAATGTCGAGCTTTAAGCTAACTTTTTTGCTCTCCTCTTTCACTTTCATCAAGAGGCTTTTTAGTTCCTCTTCACTTTCTGCCATAAAGGTGGTGTCATCTGCATATCTGAGGTTATTGATATTTCTCCCGGCAATCTTGATTCCAGCTTGTGTTTCTTCCAGTCCAGCATTTCTCATGACGTACTCTGTATAAAAGTTAAATAAACAGGGTGACAATATACAGCCTTGACGTACTCCTTTTCCTATTTGGAACCAGTCTGTTGTTCCATGTCCAGTTCTAACTGTTGCTTCCTGACCTGCATACAGATTTCTCAAGAGGCAGGTTAGGTGGTCTGGTATTCCCATCTCTTGAAGAATTTTCCGGTTAATTGTGATCCACACAGTCAAAGGCTTTGGCAGTCAATAAAGCAGAAATAGATGTTTTTCTGGAACTCTCTTGCTTTTTCCATGATCCAGCGGATGTTGGCAATTTGATCTCTGGTTCCTCTGCCTTTTCTAAAACTAGCTTGAACATCAGGGAGTTCACGGTTCAAGTATTGCTGAAGCCTGGCTTGGAGAATTTTGAGCTTTACTAGTGTGTGAGATGAGTGCAATTGTGCGGTAGTTTTGAACATTCTTTAGCATTGCCTTTCTTTGGGATTGGAATGAAAACTGACCTTTTCCAGTCCTGTGGCTACTGCTGAGTTTTCCAAATTTGCTGGCACATTGAGTGCAGCACTTTCACAGCATCATCTTTCAGGATTTATCAGGTGAGAATTCTGGGACAAAGAGAAAGCCATGGCTAAGCTGTACAACAGCAATGGTTAAGAGTATGGACTTCGGAGGAAGAGAAACTAAATCTGCCCTTGGCAAATCTGTGTAATCTTAAGCTTCGGTTTCCTCATTGGCTTGATATGTGTACTAAATAAGATATGCATGTAAAGTCCTGGGCAGAGTGGCTACTAACACAGCACTGATGAAGTGCTGACAACAACATGGATTCAGAGCCTTTTCCCTCAGAGATGACACATATAGGCAACGCCAAGGGAGACATCACAATCAAAGGCGAGGCATTTCTACTGCATCAAGAGAAACAGTCCATCAAATGAAAGCCAGTATTTCTAGGGAAAATGCTGGTTCTAAACTCGTCTCCACTAAAAGCTTTAGTCTCTTCCAGATTTTTTTTTTAAGAAAAAAACTTTTTATTTAAATTGTCAAAGATTAATATAATTGTAGCTGTGGGCAACAATTAACAGCTGAGGGAATTAAGACAATACACCCTGCCTCACTCACCAAATAGTGCCTCCAATTATATCTAGGCTACAGAGAAGAGGTTGTATTTTTAAATGAAGGACCACCTTACATACAAAAATATTTTTCCAGTACAAAGTTAAAATCTTTGACTTCAAATGCTGATCTAGGAGACGGAGTCAGAAATAATGGTTCCTTCTGCTTCCCAAATCCGTTTCTTTTGTACTGAAATTATTTGTTGAGTTAGTTCAATCATAATGAACTGCGGTTGATTTTGGAGAAAAGGGAACATGTGAGCAGGATGATGAGAAGTAGAAAAATTCCACTACAACCAGGATATCTTTGTTTAAAGGCACAAGTTGATTAAATTCACATCCTGTGGTCGTTTGTTGAGTTTTCAGAACAATGGTAAATGTAGTTACTGAGAAAACAGAAAAACCATTGTTCCTTTTCATTAGTTCTCTTCCTTGTCAAAAGTTTAAACACTGATCGTCTAAAAGTCTACAGCTTATAGTCAAGATAAAGGCATGATGTTAATACATGCACATCAAAAAGCTAAACATAGACTCATACATACACATATTTACATATGCAGATATTCAACTAATGTTAGCATTTAAATCATGTTTGTATAGACAGTACTAAACTTTAGAAGTTATCTTTATGAAGAGAATTACCAAGTTTCATCAAAACGTTAGCTCTATCTCTCACCACAATTCCGCCTTGGAACAAACTTTACAACACACAGTGGATGGTGGGAATGTCACAAGTTGGAGTTGCAATCTTTTCCTTTAGAATTCTAACAATAACGATGTGATATGCGGGCGCAGAGACAGGACTTGGGAGAAAAGGGGATCAGCACTGAATCTTAGTTACACAGCTCTGCTAGAGAATGACCTCACTGGGATGTAATCGGTTTCCTGTTTTCTCCTGGAGACTTTCTAAGTTCCTTCAAGGTCAACCCTCAAAAGGAGCTCCTCTTTATATTACCAAAATGTAGCAACACCTGGCACACACCTGAGCTGAGCAAACACCAAATAAACAGACTGAGGATAATCAACCCACCCTCTGATCAAGTAAAAACAGGGAGGTGTATCAATTCTGACCTTTGGCCAGCTCACGTTAGCTCAGGTCTTTTTCTACAGAACAGACTCATTCCCACCCTCTTCTCTGGATCCTGAGAACCATCATCCCACTTTCTACAACACGTGAAGAACAATCTTCTTAACCCATAAGGCCTCTGACCACCAGGCAAGAGATTCCAGGATATTACAGGCGTGTTTAAAAAGTAGGATATCTGCACAGGTTAGTTTTGTTTTCTTTTAAATGTTTAACAGTCTGCTATTTTGGCTGAATTTTTTAGCCTGGTTTCAGTGTTGGGAAGTACATGAGCAAAGCTCTATAATTTTCTCTCTTCTATAATGAAAGGTCTTTTGAGTCCACTGACAGAATTCTGTGTTCTCTATGGCTGTCAACATTTCAGCATTAATGTTAGTAACTTTCTTAAATCTCCCAAACCACCATCATTGCTTTAGGTAGATGACAGGCCATGAGAATTGCTGCTTTATGCAAATAGTCACTGACTGAATTTTGGGGTACTTTGTATGACAAAGAGATAAATCTATTAAAACATTTGAGTAGTAAATATATGAAACAGTGACTACTAAAATAAAAGGCTTGAGATAAAATCACGTGATCTATTTTAATGATAATTTTAATGAGTATTAAAGTTTCCTGAATGGCAGCAGATTTTCTAAGTCATTGGATACTCAATTATCCATACCAATGGAAGGGTAACTGGTATGGAAAATATAAATAATATTGCTGTATACCTGAAACTAACACAACATTGTAAAGCAAGTATCCTCCAATAAAAAGTTTTCCTAAAAAAAGAAAATATAAATAATAAAAAGTCTTCACATACTGACAACTTTCTATGTCAAAACAGGGGTAACTGAAGCTGCCTCACTGCTAATGTGAAGATTACATGGACTAACTATGAAAAGTATTTAACTCAGGGGTTGACAAAATAGTTCCTCAGTGCTGTTACTATTATAATCACCTTTATTATTATATTACTCATTATGCAGTCTTATTGTTGTGGTGGTTTAGTTGCTAAGGAGTATCTGACTCTTTCACAACCCCATGGACTGTAGGGCACCAGGCTTCTTGGTCCACGGGATTTCCCAGGCAAGAATATGGGAATGGGCTGCCATTTCCTTCTTCAGGGGATCTTCCCAACCCAGGGACTGAACCAGCGTGTCTGGCAATACGAGTGAATTCTTTACCACTGAACCACTTGGGAAGCCTCACTATGCATTACATTATCCTGCAAAGCCAATATGATGGTCCTGATTTGGATGATGAAACACTGTAAAGCTCAATAAGGTGCAGGTACTGGCTCGCAGTCTCAAACTTGGTAAATGATGCCAATGAGATCCAGGCCAAGTTGGCGTTATGTGCAAGTTCTAGCTCTAATGTCATGTGATGCTGCTTCTAAAGTAGGGACCTTTCGTCTGGAAGCTAACTCCTTGTCCTGATAGCTTGAAAATCCTAAAGGCAGACGACACAAGAAAAGCTGAGGAGGCAAAGGGAACCCTGGAAAGGACAGGGACTCTGCAACCAGATGCCACTGGGTTCAGATCCAGTGGTGTGATCTTCAAAAGGTGATGCGATCATCCAAGCCTCTGCTTCCTAATTTGTAAAACTGGGATAGTCATACCAATCCTGGCAAGAATAAGCTAAAGATACGATATAAAGCATGTAAAGTACTTGGTCCGGTTCTCAGCACACAAGGGGTGCTCCACAGATTGGTATCAAAATCATCCCATTGACTTGAATCACTTTTCAGTTCAGTTCAGTCGCTCAGTCGTGTCCGACTCTCTGCAGCCCAATGAATCGCAGCACGCCAGGCCTTCCTGTCCATCACCAACTCCCAGAGTTCACTCAAACTAACGTCCATCGAGTCAGTGATGCCATCCAGCCATCTCATCCTCTGTCGTCCCCTTCTCCTCCTGCCCCCAATCCCTCCCAGCATCAGAGTCTTTTCCAGTGAGTCAACTCTTCGCATGAGGTGGCCAAAGTACTGGAGTTTCAGCTTTAGCATCATTCCTTCCAAAGAAGTACTTAAATCTTCATGGTATAGAGAAAATTTTTAAATCTCCCAGAATTTTAATTTTCAACATTTTTTCCAAAGATAACTGTATCTCATGAAGTATAAAATAAAATTCTTCCTTAAGACTCAAGTAACTTTTATTACCCCTAATTTTTATTTAGTCATATGTAATTTTTGTTATTTTACACACATATAAAAAAAGAAAGTGATACAGCCACCTATTCTATACATAATTGTATTTATGCCAAGCTTTGGTGCTTCCAAAGGAGAATGAAAAGAATGTAATAAAAAACTAAACCAAAATAGAAAAGAATGGGAAATTCTTAAAACACACAAAAAAATCCATTTTCCTAGAGCACTGCTGCTGCTAGGTCACTTCAGTCGTGTCCGACTCTGTGCAACCCCAGAAACGGCAGCCCACCAGGCTCCCCTGTCCCTGGGATTCTCCAGGCAAGAACACTGGAGTGGGTTGCCATTTCCTTCTCCAATTCCTAGAGCACCATCTTGCTGCAAAGTAACTGATGAAAGGGCCTCTACACATACACTACATACACGAGCATCAAAAAATAAAAAATAAAATAAACAATGGGACATGTCACCAAAGGGAAAGATGGCCAAAGTGTTTTTTAAAATCCAGTAATCAGATGAACAGTCAAATATAATAAAACATGTAGGAAAATCCACTTGTTTCACAAAATGAAAACCAAAGAAAGCACATTTATAAATGTACTCTATGCCAGGTACTCAGTGATTTCCAGCTCCCCACCAAAGCAATCAAATACAGATTAGCATGCCTATCAGCTAAGACCAGGCTGTCAAAATGCAAGATTTAAATTACACATGGCCTTACCAGAAAGTATTTAAAAGATTTTTCTCCTAAATAATAGAGTATTGCACAGACAGTAATAAAATAGTTTAATTTTGCTTATGTGCTAAAAGGCATTTTTAAAAGCAGATTAAAACACAGAATTCAAGACAACCAGAAGGAACATCCCCAAATGAAAGAAAACCACTTGGCTGTCTTTTCCAAAGGCAAATATGTTGTTCATCTTTCTCGGACCCAACAAAAATTCCTACAAAATGATAATCAAACAGGAGCTTAACTGCTGCCTTGCAAAGCAGATTACATTTCAAGTGGTTTGAGGGCAAACTAAGATGGCATTTTATGAGTCATAAAGGTAACAGGGAAACTGCTCTTCGGGGACTGGGAGACCCGGGCACCAAGTTAAGGACTCGGGCACTCAACAGTTACTGAAATGTTCAGCCTGCCAGCCTTTACTTGAAAGAGAAAGAAACTGGGGTCGAGGAGGGAAGAAAACAAGGAAAAGAGGGTGTGGGTAGATACTTAATAGTGACTCTTAGGAAGGAGACAGAGCAGCTTAGAGAAACCTTCCAGAACTATTAATATCTGGTCACCTCTGAAACACTGGAGCACCAAACACCTCACGAAATTAAGAAGGACCAGACACTCTTCTCGATGTGTGCAGAAAAGATACAGTTAAGATGAAACTATTCACATAGGAAAATGAGCTATTCCAGGAGTTTCAGGTTCCAGGTATATCTTTTTCATAACTTCACCATCATTACATAAACAGGATGAACTATTTCACGGCACTTTCGAGTTGGCAGAAAAGGCAAGACCGTATCTCATGATCCAGGCATCAGTATTTCAGAACTGAAGACAATTTACAACTAAGACAGGGCAGAAACTCTCCCAACGTACGTTCCATATGGCAAAAGGAAGGCTGCATCCCAGGGAAGTATTTACTAACTTAAATGAATAAACTGCTTTTAAAGCACACCGTAAAGTATGTCTTTTTTGACAACAACAAAAAAGTGCATTACTCAGGAATACATTCTAGACTGGTTACTTACCTAGGAGTAAAGTTACATAGGTTCCAGCCACATCCAAGTTTTCTTCCCAGGAGGCAGCTCGGGATGCTACACCCTTAGCTGAGGAGGGCGCCTGAGTTTAAGGCAGTAGTTTATAGGCTGGGAGATGCCCTATGCAGCCACTAGGTAAAATCTGGATTCTCAACCTTTGGGATTAAAATTGAGAAGCAGAGAATCCGGCAGTTAGTAGCCAAAGCTATGGCTAAAGAGGAACAGAGAAGCTGAAAGAGCCATCAGGGTTATGAATGAGCCAAAATCCTGAGTCAGCAGAAGAGAGGAGCAGGTTGTTTTAGTTGCTCAGTCGCGTCTCACTCTGTGACACTGGGGACTGCAGCCCACCTGGCTCTTCTGCCCGTGGGATTCTTGTCCAGGCAAGAATACTGGAGTGGGCTGCCATTTCCTTTTCCAGGGGATCTTCCTGATCCAGGGATTAAACCCACATCTCTAGCACGGACAGGCGTATTCTTTACCATTGAGCTACCTGGGAAGCCCAGAGGAGCATGTAAACATAAGCAAAAGCACATGCGTATTGACAGGCTACGTCACACCAAGGTTAGAGGCTGGAATTGGGGAATCACAAATTCCTGCTGCTAAGGTCTTGTCCACTTCCAGGGTTCATGAGAACACGCCTGACTGCAATCCCCAAAGAACCTAGAGGCTCGGTTTTTGCTGGGCAAAACCTGGGATGATGGATGAAACTCCTATCTCCCCATTCCCATATCTACTTTTATAAAGAATGCCCTGTAATGTGGGGGTAATCTTAATGAGTCCCCAGTCCTTCTAACCAAAAGGGTATATTAGTCAATTTAGTTACACTGTATAGCCCAGACTTTTTACCAATTCTGAAATTCTTTCCATAAATTTGTCCATAGTAACACACTTCACAACATCTCACTTTTTTAGTTAATAAAGTGAAGCAACTCTGATTTCTTAAACTTGGGTGATAATTTTCCTCTTTTTAACCCATCACTACCCCACCCCTCCATCCACCATTTTCTCCTCCAGGTCTCAGATATTGTAAGTCTCAGTCAAGTAGGAAATAAGGCAAGATGCTGTTGCTGCTGCTGCTAAGTCACTTCAGTCGTGTCCGACTCTATACGACCTCACAGACGGCATCCCGTCCCTGGGATTCTCCAGGCAAGAACACTGGAGTGGGTTGCCATTTCCTTCTGCAATGCATGAAAGCGAAAAGTGAAAGTGAAGTCACTCAGTCGTGTCCAACTCCTAGCAACCTCATGAACTGCAGCCTATCAGGCTCCTCTGTCCATGGGATTTTCCAGGCAAGAGTACTGGAGTGGGATGCCATTGCCTTCTGGGTCTAACATTCTTTTATCTTTAAGACCAGAAATGGAAGCAACTAAGAGGGCTGTTAACTAACATAAACAAGTGCAGAAAATTGTCATGGTATCTATCAGAAGCACAAATACAATGCCCCAAGTCCCTGCAGGCCCACTTCTGGATCTCCATCTACAGAAATACGGACCCCTGGAGACAACCAATGAGTCAACTGCTAAAGGACTGGCTAAGTAAAGTACATCCACATAACAGAAATGGACCCCAAACAGAAGTAAATTGGCATGTTTTAAAGTGAAGTGGATCTATAAGAGATGACCTAGAATGAAAGCTGTGAATATTTATAATATTTTACTATAAATACATATAAAAATACATGCAAGTAAAACATAGATGTAATATATATTATTTGCAGAAGTAAAGTCTGTAAGTTGTAGAATATGATGCACAGTTACCACATTTCATGTATAATATTTACATTTGAGAAAAAAAATCAATGTGGATATTTATACACAGGAAAACGACATGGAAGGATACACATCACACTGACCACACAGGCTATGGCTGGAAAAGGAAACTGAGGGCTGTTATTTTTCACCAGCTTGACACCTAAGTATTTATCTTTGTAATTTTAAAACTCTTTTTGTTGTTGTTGTTGTTGTTAATTGTTTATTTATTGAGAGACTATTTCTCACCCCAGAGAGTCATAGTTTCATAGTTCAGGAACACAGGAAAGTGACAAACTTCCAAGGAACTCAACCCAAAGAAATTCTTTATATTGCAAATCACTTGGCACTCTGAAAGATACCAGCCTTCCTCATCTCCTCAGAATCTTTCATGGAATCGATTCTGTAGAAGTCTGCGTATGCCTTCTTTCTTTTTTCAGCCACAGCAAACTTACAGAAAGTTGCAGACCCCAGGGAGACCATGAATGCTCCAACAATATGAAATCTCAGACGTTTGGCCAGGAGGCCACGCATCTGAGGTTTTGCCAAAGCAGTGGACATGGCAGTTTTTCTTCTCGACGGCTCAACTGCGATGTCCTCTCAGGCTGATAGAGAAATGGACGGCGTTCCCGCAGCGCCTGAAAACTCTTTAAAACAAAATAAACACTAGTCGTGCCAATGGGGATTTCATTCTTTTGTTCAAAATGCTATGAAATCCAGACTTAAAAGACCAAAACACTCAACCTTCAGATCATTAAATTCCTAGAGATTCATTTCTCCCATATATCCCTGAAATCAAAAAGCTAGTTCTACAAAAAGATATTTAACCAATCTAGAAAATTCTCACTGCCAGTTCAAGGGTTGATATGAACGGTCAATGTGAAATCGCAAAATCATTACTGTGCTCAAACACACCCACAGACAACAGGAAAGTTACTTACTCATAACTTCCCTCTGTCCCAGAACTCCCTGTAAAATGTTTTCACTTTCCATCAGACAAGTAACAGATACCAGAATAAGGTGATCCATAACACCCAGAGGACAAAAGACAAAGCAGAACAGATACTTCTAAGACATAAACCATAACAGACATTAAGGTTAGATTGTAAATGCATCCCGAGAACACGGGAGAAAAATACACATATGTTTTCCATCCAGTGATCATCAAGTATGTTTGACTCTTGTGCACACACGTGTGCTCTGCCATGTCCAACTCTTTGGGATCCCATGAACTGTCACCCACCAGGCTCCTCTGTCCATAAAATTTCCCAGGCAAGACTACTGGAGCGGGTTGCCGTTTCCTTCTCCAGGGGATCTTCCTGACCCAGGGATCAAACCCACATCTCCTGATTGGCAGATGGATTCTTTACCACTGAGNTCTGTCCATAAAATTTCCCAGGCAAGAATACTGGAGCGGGTTGCCGTTTCCTTCTCCAGGGGATCTTCCTGACCCAGGGATCAAACCCACATCTCCTGATTGGCAGATGGATTCTTTACCACTGAGCCACCTGGGAAGTTCCAAAGTTTCACATTTGACTCTCAGTAGGTACCAAATCATACATCTGAAACAAATCACTTTGGCCAAGCAGGTATTAATCTAAGACTAGCTTATTTTTTCTTTCTCCAAACAAACTAAATGTGAAAGTACTGGGAATGCTAAAATGTATCAATTTCCAAAAACATCAATTTATGCTTTTTATCTACAGTCCTGTCCCATTTAAACTTACACTCCTATGGCAAAATTCAAACAGCATCTACTCCTGGGCCATTATGTAACTGCTGATTTTTTTCCCCCCTTCTCACCCACTTGTATTATCCAAACTTTCTATAATGACCATCTATTATTACTTACATGATATTTGGGAACTTTAAAATAAATAAAATTGGAGGTTTGTTGTTGTTTTGTAACTCAGAGGTCTAGGCAATATCCTCTTCTAATGAGAAACGGTGTGAGCCAGCCACATTTCCACATATCTTATCCATGTACAGATCTGTTGCCCCTCTGGAATGAACAGCAAGGCTCTTAACATTTAAATACGTAAAAAGATAACACCAGCCCTCTTTCCACACTAAAAGCATATAATATCTTATGACAAGGGCTGTTACCAGAAGACTTTTCAATTTAATAAATGGTATACATGCATACCTCCCATCCTTCTATGATTTCTATTAGTATATGATAAACTAAAGAAAGCGGGCAAATTTTGTTGATAACTATTAATGGGTTTCTAATATTTTTATCCTAATGGGCTGGCAATTCTTTTTTGAAAACTGACTTATAAAACAGGGAGTACAATATCACTGGATTGACTTCAAAGTAAAGAAACGTTCATGACTGTCTAGGCAACAATCTACCTTTAAACTGAGTGATACAGAGAAAACGTTATTTTTAGAGCTGTGACAGACCTACTTCACTGACTTCTATGTGGCAGGAGAAATAATTACATATGCATGCAAACAATCTTTATTTTTAATGTGGTGCTGTTGAATTTTAAGAAGGTCAGTCTGGAATAAAATACCTGAAGGCTAAAAAAGGATCAGTATCACACACGCACGCGCGCACACACACACGCGTACTTAACCCTCTGCCCTTCAAATGTTACATTAGAATAGATATGTTTAGATTTCTTAGCAAGTTATACATGTCTAAAACCACTCTTCTTGCCAAAATGAATTTGATGGATGCTTCACACAACACATTAGCTTATGAAACCTGTAGTCAACCACACTATAACCACCAGCGGGGAGGTAGTCAGGTAATTAGCTCCCCAATCACAAGTGAAAAACAAATGTTCAGTGATTGACAAACACTGTGCATTCATCACCCTTGAGCTAAATAGAGCTGTCGTGGTAGAGAATTTACAAAAGATGGCAATAAGAATTCCTCCCGTCTCCGTACACATGTTCCTTTTGCCATGTGATTTAACCATGCTTCCAAGCAAGTGGGAAGACCAGCCCCCCTCTGGCCTGAGTCTGAGCTAGCCCTGGGATGTGCTCTGACCAGCTGAAAGAGGCACGTGACGATTCATGACCCCTAAGCCCAGGCCTCAAGAGCCCCTGCAGCTCCACCCCAGCAATCCTGGGAAGCTACAGCAGCCAAGGGATGAAGTACAGGTGGACTTCCTCAAGAAGGACTCAACGGAAAGAGAGGCCAGCCACCCACTGGCACCAACCACAACACAGACAATGAGGCCGCCTTGAAACAGGTAGCCCCAGACCAGCCGGCCACGGACTATCCCTGGGTGAGACCAGCAGAACAGCCCAGTGCAGCCCAAATGGCCAATGCATGGGATTGTAAGCAAATAGAAAGGTCATTATTTTAAGACATTAACTTTGGGGATGGTTTGTTACACAGTTATACACAGCTGATGCAGAGACCGCGAGATTCAACACCTGGAGAGCCTTTCTGATGGTCAGAGATACCCTTGAAGGCAGAGCTTCAGATGAGGTGCCCAGCCCAGCAAGACACATCCACTGAAACTTTCTAGGAAAAGTGACGTTGTCCCCACTTGCCTTGGTCCCTTGCGNTGATGGTCAGAGATACCCTTGAAGGCAGAGCTTCAGATGAGGTGCCCAGCCCAGCAAGACACATCCACTGAAACTTTCTGGGAAAAGTGACATTGTCCCCACTTGCCTTGGTCCCTTGCAGAACCCCTGTGACCTTGAACAGTCCCCTCTCACTCTCCATTTTATCCACTCCTGCCTGGCTCTGAGGTCTTTTGCTGCCTTGTGCTAGTCTTTGCCTTCCAATGATGCCGTCTTGCCTCTGGCTTTACAGATCTGAATTTGGACTCTCACAACCCACCCCCTCCCCACTCTATGACGCACCCTCTTGGGCCCTCAGCTTTCGCTATTGCTACTCCTGCCTCTAGACAAACAGCTCATTGTAATGGCAAACCACAGTCCTGGGTAATCTCATTATTTCCATGAAGTAGTAGTGCAGAATCTATTAAAAAATAATAGTAAACAAAACTACCTTTAAACAACTAAACGCACTGTGAAGGCTAGAGTCATTTTGTGAGGTTAAATAACGATTCTGATCCAAGCTGCAACTGCTAAAAACAGCCTGGGAAAGACCTTAAGAGCAAATTAATGTCACATCAGAAAATTAGTCTTCTTTCTTCACATGAGGCCTGATGGAAATGGGCAATTTTTAAATTTAAAATAAAAGATGGCTATAAACAAAAAGTGGACCCCATCCCACTATGTCCCCTGGAAGGAAACAATACTTTTTGTGTGTATCAGTACTGATACAACTAATTTTAAAGTTGGTCAGGCCTCATAAATATCACCTTTTCACATTTTTGTCACTCCTTTTCTTTCAAGTATAGTAGCTCCAAGAGAATATTTCATTTTTAAACAATGACATTACAGCTGAAAACAATGTCAATTTGC
>SJYW01005949.1:839270-849885 GCA_006410735.1 Raphicerus campestris
ATGTCAATTTGGGGGGGGGGGGGGTTGTTGTTTTTTTTCCAAGACACAGTGTACAGATCTTCCTAATCAGGGGTTGAACCTGGGCCACAGCAGTGAAAACGCAGAGTCCCAACCAGGAGACTACCAGGGAACTCCCAACAATGTCATCTTAATACAACAGCCTAAATGGACCATCCCCTCTAAGCAAAGCCAAACAAGCGCCTGACTGCAACTCCTCCCTATCCCAGTGACTGCACGGCAGTTGCCCTCTTTGCCTTTAAAGACTACTTAAGCAAATATATAAGCTACAAAGCTGCCTATTTGTCTATTTCTAGAGGGCTCTAAAGTGTAGGATGTAAAATTATAGCCTTTAAAAAGCCTTGCTGCTTCTATGGAAACAACTGGGAGGATGACTACAGATGAACTAAGAGGTTTGTTCTCTCTCCGCCCCAGAGACTGTCACTTTTTAAACAACCAAATAGCATTTATCTTAGTAAAGATAAACAATTTAGTCCTGATCTTGACTTTAAAAAAAGATCTGTGCCAAAAAGATCACTATTCTTAAATTTGCCCAAATGATCAAAATTTGAAAATACACAGAGACACTTCCCCTCCTTCTATTTCAGCCAGCCATATGCCCAGGAAAGGCGCCACATTAAAAATGTTTCCACAACAGCCCTTGCTGAAGGTCAGGCACTGGATTTAGGACTCCAGAAACTGGAAAGGGTATCTACAAGGAAAGAAATAAAAAAGGATTACATAGTAAAACATTCTCTGGGATTGTCCCGGTCCCCCTAGGGACACTAAATGTGATAAAGTACAAACCGTTCCTGAACTGCCCCAAATTAAACCCAGTTAATCTGCCTACACAGATACTTTTTTCACCCCTCAGTCATTAATTCCCTCTCCTAATAAAGCAGGTATCCTACCCAAACAGTTGTGATTGAGTTTGAATTTCTATTAAGGTTCTGACTTCAATACTGGATGTTTTATTTGCTTTGTGGTATAAAACTTAGACGAAACTGTTAAATCCTTTAATTACTCAACTACCAAAATGTTCTAAAGCCAAAGGGGAAAAAAGGACCATGATTCAGACTCACCATTTAAGTGACTAAAACTGATATAGCTATCATTTTTTATAAGTGGAGTTAACTTTACAACATCTTTGTTAATTTCACAAAAAAACACACACAAAAAAAACTATTTACTCAGTTCTTTCTTACTTCATTACCTAAAAGAAGAGAAATTGAAGTGATTCTGTCTACCGCATTCAACCCCAAGACTCTGAAGAGATCTCTTGAGGAAATGTAACATTTTGATACTTCTAAAAATACTGGATTTCATTTGGGAGGATTCTGTGTTTACAGTAATCACAAGAACATCCTAAAAGAGTTAAGTGGGTAAGATAAAATCCAGACTTCAAAACCATCTTCCTATGTCAATGCATCACACACAAAAAAGAGTAACTGTTGTTCTGAAATAACAGTTAGCTTTCTAATAGAGCATATAGTCAAAAAAAAAATTATTTTAACTGAGGTTAGCATTGTCTGTCTCCTTTGGCAGTTCCAAGTCAACAGCAATGCTTTGCGTGCTAACAGGAGGGGGCCTCAGAATATTTACAGCCAACATAATAATATTTAGTCAGCTTTTGAACATTTCTGAGAAATTACCATCCAGCACCGTCCAGTAAAACTTTTTGTGGTCATGGAAATAGTCTGTATCTGCACAATCCAAAAGGTACTTTACTGGATTTGTTTAGTGGCTAAATCGTGCCTGACACTTTGAGACCCCATGGACTGTGTAGTCCGCCAGGCTCCTCCCTCCATGGATTTTCCAGGCAAGAATACTGGAGTGGATTGCCATTTCCTTCTCCAGGGGATCTTCCTGACTCAGGGATCCAACCTGCATCTCCAGCCTTGGCAGGCAGGTTCTTTACCACTGAGCCACCTGGGAAGCCCACTTCACTGGACTGTGCAGGTTTTATAGACCTGAAAGGAAATAAGTAAAATACAGTTCCTTCACTGCACTAGTCACAGCTGGCTACTGATTACAATGTGGCTAGTGTCACTACAGAACTGTATTTCACTTTATTTTTAAAGCAGTTTTAGGGTAACAGCAAAACGGAGAGGAAGGCAGAATTTTCCCCGTACACCCCGTCCCTTCCTCCACGTGCACAGCGTCCCTCATTATCAACATCCCCCGACAAAAGTGGTACATTTGCTACAACTGATGAACTTACATTAATACATCCTTATCATTCAAAGTTCACAGTTTACATTAGGGCTCACTCTCTTTGCTATACATTCTATCAGTTCAGTTCAGTCACTCAGTCGTGTCCAACTCTTTGCGACCCCATGAATTGCAGTACGCCAGGCCTCCCTGTCCATCACCAACTCCCAGAGTCCAACCAAACCCATGTCCATTGAGTAGGTGCCATCCAGCCATCTCATCCTCTGTCGTCCCCTTCTCCTCCTGCCCCCAATCCCTCCCAGCATCAGGGTCTTCTCCAATGAGTCAAGTCTTCGCATGAGGTAGCCAAAGTACTGGAGTTTCAGCTTTAGCATCAGTCCTTTCAATGAACACCCAGGACTGATCTCCTTTAATATAAACTGGTTGGATCTCCTTGCAGTCCAGGGGATTCTCAAAGAGTCTTCTCCAACACCACAGTTCAAAAGCATCAATTCTTCGGTGCTCAGCACATCCTCTGTNTTGGATCTCCTTGCAGTCCAGGGGATTCTAAAGAATCTTCTCCAACACCACAGTTCAAAAGCATCAATTCTTCGGTGCTCAGCACATCCTCTGTGCTCAGCCTCTGCATCCCTTGCCACCCAGAACATTTATTTAATTTTAATTATTCGAATTGAAATAGCCACATGTGGCTAGTGGTTACCACAGTGGACGGCTCCAAACTAGACACTGCTGGGAATGCTGTTGCTGCTCTCATTGTGATAAAGTTATCAGCCTGGCAGCAGGGACCTGGCTTTAGCGCAGAAGCTCTGCTCCAGTGAATGATCAGCCCTGAAGGATCAATACATCTATTTGCTGCTCCTCAATCTCTTATTTGCCAACACACATGGACATACACACTCTCACACCTTTCCATGTCACTAACAGGTTCTAACCAAGCATTAAAAATATAATCTATTCCAAGAACCCAGGCAAAAGATGCTGGTTGAAATGAAAACTATTTTGTGTTTATATATCACCTTCATTTACATGTTAAATAACTATACCCTGGTGAAGAAAGAAATACATATAGATATCATTTGATCCCCTCTAATGCAATACATAAGATTTTTACTATAACATGTATATGGTAAATATGTTCCCAGATAAATTATATATGTACTTTATTAAAACGGTAGGTATAAAATTCATTGAGTCAATAATATCTCTAACTTTCTCCTTCCCACCAGTGAGGAATCACCATGATGTTTTAGTGGAAGACAACACTGAACTGAATAGAAGAAATGGCCTGAGATTCTAAGGACTTCTGGACCACAGGCAAATTACTTTAAGGCAGGCTGCAAGAATCTTCACTTGTAGAAACAAAGGAACAGGAATGAACTTCTCCGGTTTCCCCAAAAATTAAATTTCATTATTCCCCGGTATTCTTATGTGGTATTCTTAGGAACTGACCTTAAAAAACCAGCACTGGCCTAGCAGAAGATGAGATGGTTGGATGGATGGCACCATCAACTCAATGGACATGAGTTTGAGCAAACTCCGGGAGACAGTCCACAGGGTCACAAAGAGTCACACACTGAGTGACTCAACAACAATGAACCTATCGTTTCTTCCCTGGAGCACTCTCTTCCTCTTCTTTGAGTCAGCCCATAACAGAAAGGTGATGGCAACACCGACAGTTTCAAAGGAAGGAAGAAAGGAAAGGGAGGGAGGGAGGGAAGAAGGAAGGACAGACCAAATAATTCAAAGTAAAATGTCAACAGCACAAGGCAGACCAAAGGCACCAATCCCTACGTTTAATCCTTTTCAACCCCCAAACAAAACAGAGCAGCAAAGAACATAATTGGAATGCCCCTTATCACAAACCCTGCTACAAAACTAATGCTACCTGTTCAAAAAAGATCATAAATCTTCTAGGATCTCAACCATCAACAGAATCATTGTGAGAAGTCTCAGGATCGTCACAGGTCACTGGCTTCTCAAATACTCCCCCAATGAAGGTCTATCATTCACATGAGAGAAAGGCATCAACGTCTACTTACCATACTAGTTCTTCTGGTAAAGTAGTGACTTCATGTTGGAAACCTGAGCTCTATAAATGTCACCAGAACACACATCTTCACCTAAGGGAAGAACTGAATGAACAGCCTCAGGACTAGGCCTCTGACTTATACTAAACGCCACTTCCTTGGAAGAAGTCTNGGTAAAGTAGTGACTTCATGTTGGAAACCTGAGCTCTATAAATGTCACCAGAACACACATCTTCACCTAAGGGAAGAACTGAATGAACAGCCTCAGGACTAGGCCTCTGACTTATACTAAACGCCACTTCCTTGGAAGAAGTCTAAAAATAAAATACCTAAAATGATGTTTTAAGTTCTATCTTAAAAAGATATTTTCCCATGTATCAAAATAAGCAATTAGTTTAAAAGATCAATTCATCTAATCCTTCAGTGTCCAAGAGTTTATTCCCCAATAACTGTTCACCAAATGAGAAGAAATGTGAAACACATCAGCATTTACTCACATCAGATTCCCAAAGTGTTTCTCTAAATCAATTCTGAACTACAGGCTTGCCAATCCATTCTCTAAAGGACTGCTACTTCTCCTCTGTTTCCCAGTTAACCCAAATCTAAAATGCCTTTTTAATTACTATCCTGAATTCTTCTTTAGTAGCCTAAACTGCAATGAATAGCACATTTGGAAAAAGAAACACCTGAAGCACGCAAATCACTCCAGCCATCTTGGAGCTGTTTGGGGATAATTTAAACAAAACTGTCCTGGAGGAAAATGTAAAACTTCATTTGATTACGTGGAGAGTTTCANCAGAATAGACCATGCAGGTGGTGTGGAGCCCAAGGATTTTAGATCTATTTAATATTATACTTTAGGTCCCTCCACTTCAGGATGCTTACAGCTCCTTTCTTGGTACAAATATATGCTACACATTCTGCAAAGATGCATGGACACCTTGCAAATCTATGATTTAAGGGTAAATTGTTTCAAAAGAGCAAGACTCTGAAATGAACATTAGTGTGTAGGAGGTTTATTGGGGAGTGGTCTTAGGATTACTGTGGGCAAAGAGGGGGAAACAGATTTGGGTAGGCAGACCAGTTGGGAGTTGTGGATCTGGGATGTATCATCAAAAGCATGTGTGGCAAGGGGGCTAGCCCTTCATGACCTATTATTGATCAGTCTTCAGATTCAAATTNAACAGATTTGGGTAGGCAGACCAGTTGGGAGTTGTGGATCTGGGATGTATCATCAAAAGCATGTGTGGCAAGGGGGCCAGCCCTTCATGACCTATTATTGATCAGTCTTCAGATTCAAATTGCCCCAGGAACTTGTAACCTTGGGAAGTAATCTTGGATGAAGGAACTGTCTTCAGCCTAGGCGATTCCCAGGGCAGTGAGGTGGGAGTAGAGGTGTTGCTGAAAGGCCCGCTTCCAGCAGAACTCCCAGCAACGCAGGGAACAAGTCTTTTATTGCTGAAGGGGGATCTGTGCAATGTATCAACACATCTGCTACATATGGATCCAAGTAGTTTGTCTCTGGATCCCTGTGAAATTAATCATTTGAATTTGGATTCCAGCAGTGGTGTTTTTGTATTTCTCTATAGTAGAAATTCAATGGTATCAGTCCCATTAGGATGACAGAGGGGTTGGGAAGTGCTAGAGAATGTGCATGAAAGCTGAACATAAATAGATAGCAAGCATGCTATTTGACTTAGGTTATATTTTTCCTGGAGGTTGCTTTAGGACAGCTGTTAGGGATTAAAGGGAGGGAGTACCTAGAATACAGGCAAACCAGATGATATCTATGTTTATACTTAACTTTCACCTATGCCTTAGGGTGATTTGTCAACAGTTGTTGATTAACATATAAAGAACTCTTATCAAGAATTTAGGCTTCAGAAGAGCCCAAGGCAAGGACTTCAAATCATATTTCCATCCACCTCAGAGAGTTTATTATTTATCATGGGGAGTGTTAGAAGTAAATTTTCACTGGAGAAATGAGTAGTGTTAAGACATGTTGCCCTCCAAGAATCTATTTCCCAGTCCTATGTAAGTTCTGGCAACTCTATAGTGGGGTTAATGGCGACCTCCTCCAAGAAGACCCAAACCCAGACCCAAACCCATACCCAAATCCAGAGCCCCTGTCCTTGCAGCAGACTACTGCCGACCAATACCTCCACAGGAAGTATTATCAGTATAAGATGCTATCAATGGGAGAAAAATCAATAACCTCAGATATGCAGATGACACCACTTTTAATGGCAGAAAGTGAAGAAGAACTAAAGAGCCTCTTGATGAAAGTGAAAGAGGAGAGTGAAAAAGTTGGCTTAAAGGTCAACATTCAGAAAACTAAGATCATGGCATCTAGTCCCATCACTTCATGGCAAATAGCTGGAGAAACAGTGGAAACAGTGGAAGACTATTTTTTAGGGGTCCAAAATGACTGCAGTCAGTGACTGCAGCCATGAAATTAAAAGACGCTTACTCTTTGGAAGAAAAGTTATGACCAACCTAAACAGCATGTTAAAAAGCAGAGACATTACTTTGCCAACAAAGGTCTGTCTAGTCAAGGCTGTGNTGCAGTCAGTGACTGCAGCCATGAAATTAAAAGACGCTTACTCTTTGGAAGAAAAGTTATGACCAACCTAAACAGCATGTTAAAAAGCAGAGACATTACTTTGCCAACAAAGGTCTGTCTAGTTAAGGCTGTGGTTTTTCCAGTAGTCGTGTATGGGTGTGAGAGTTGGACTATAAAGAAAGCTCAGCACCAAAGAATTGATGCTTTTGAACTGTGGTGTTGGAGAAGACTCTTGAGAGTCCCTTGGACTGCAAGGAGATCCAACCAGTCCATCCTAAAGGAAATCAGTCCTGAGTGTTCATTGGAAGGACTGATGTTGAAGCTGAAACTCCAGTACTTTGGCCACCTGATGTGAAGAGCGGACTCATTTGAAAAGACCTTGATACTAGGAAAGATTGAAGGTGGGATGAGAAGGGGACGACAGAGGGTGAGATGGTTGGATGTCATCACCGACTCAAAGGACATGAGTTTGAGTAAACTCCAGGAGTTGGTAACGGTGGTGCAGTCCATGGGGTCGCAAAGAGTCGGACATGACTGGGTGACTGAACTGAACTGATGTGGTAGAATTTGATCTTAGATGTGCTTTTGAAACTATTGTCCTCAAATTGGGACTTGAACCTGTCACGTGAGTGTATGTTCCTCGGTTCTTTGTCTCATCACAACAAAGATTTGGAGCGACAGACATTAAAGCCCTTGGTGCGTCACAGCTCTCAGGTCTTGGATAGACCATGTTATAGCTCTTAGGCAAATCAATGTTACAGCTTTATTTTATTTAGAAGATAGCAGGAGAATCCATCCTCAAAGCATGAGGGCATGCCAATCCAACGACTTGAAGAGGAGAGTGGAGGAGCGCGTGGGGGAGGGAGAGAGAGAGAGAGAGAGAGAGAGAGAGAGAGAGAGAGAGAGCACGCACATGGGAGAGAAAGAGAGAGAGAAATCTATTTGGCTCCTCTTTTTATGTTTTTTCCTCCACCTGGGCCTGCTCTATGCAAATTGGGCTTAGCCAAGAGTGCTGTTTGTTCTACCTGAAGTCCTCACTCTGGTCCTCGGACCTTCTTTTGTTCTATTTTCGGGGACTTTTCCCTTCCTCGTCTTTTAGCCACCGCCATTTTGGACTCCTTTTCCCTATTCTACCTACCTAACATTGCCCCTTCAAGAGATGGGAGGCCCAATTCTTTGGGAATAGGGACGTTGGGGTCTTTCTGGCTACTTCCTGCTGAACTGTGATGGTGAGGGGTATTGGGCCTCCCCTTCTTGCTAGTCTCAAGCCTCAGAGTCCTTAGAGCTGTGTTTATCTAAGAGTGTGTGATATTTTTCATGGTTGGCTGTAGTTTTTTTTAAACTGGCACTGCATGTTGTAGCTTGTTGACCTGGCCAGAGACAAAACAGGTTATACAATTGACAGTACATGGAATAATCATAAGCGTCATCAATAGAGCATAACAAGGACTAGTAGGGGCGTTAGTCAATTTTAAATTCACATTGCCAGGATGGCTCAAGTCCCTCCTTGTTCAGGGATCAGAAGATCTATCTCCTGTCTGTTTTCGAGTACAATTTCTGTCAAGCTGTGTTGGCTGTTTAGAGCTATCCTGAGAAATCTTATCCCCAGAAACTAGATTTTGGGGGTGTTCATTAGAATGGCACTCATTAGTAGTCCTGAATAGGTATCTGAGATCTCCCAGGGGCTCACAGGTGTATTGAGTGTCCTCTTCTGCTTTCTTCCATGGCTTGACTCGTGAGTAGTGAATCCAGGAGTCATGTCTTGGTACCTTGACTGCTGTGGGGGTAGGAAGTATTACAGGGTAGGGGCCCTTCCATGTGGGCTGGGGTTGAGCCTTTGGGGACCCATCTTTCCAGACTTTAATTAGGACTTGAGTCCCTGGAGCATATAGTGGTGACTTCTTAGAATCTTTTGGGTCCTGGTTTATACTCCACAAGTGTACATCCTGTTGGAATTGCTCAATGGCCATGGTATAAGACTGGAGGGTCTGAACCTCTGGATCTAGGAAGAGGTCATTGACATAAACAAAAGGTCTCCCATATAGCATCTCATAAGGACTAAGACCAAGCTGTTCCTTAGGGGCAATGCGGGTGCGGAGGAGAGCTATTGGTAAAGCCTCCTTCCATCCCAAGGAGGCCTCCTGGGTTATCTTTTTTATCGCTGATTTCAAGAATTGATTGGCTCTTTCTACTTTTCCCCAAGATTGAGGCTTCCAGGCACAATGGAGACAATAAGTAATGCCCAATGCTTTCGAGACCCCTTGGGTGACCTTAGAAGTAAATGATGTCCCATTGTCACTTTGTAATGACCTGGGCAGATCAAATCTTGGAATGATTTAATGGAGCAGTTTTTTTACCACCTCCTCAGCCTTCTCAGTTCAGGTGGGAAAGCCTTCAATCCATCCTGTGAATGTATCTATCATGACTAATAGGTATTTATACCCTTGAGAAACTAGCATCTGGGTGAAGTCCATCTGCCAGTCCTCTCCTGGGTAGGTCCCACGTCGTTGGATGGGCTGGGCCAGCTGGGGTCTTTGAGCTCCTTGGGGGGTTGTTTAAGGCAAGTGGGACAAGAGGAGAAACCTGTCTTATAGTTGTTTGGAAGCCTGTTCCTCTGAAGGACCTTTCTAGTAATCTTTGGAAGGCCTTTTCTCCTAAATGAGTAGTGGCATGTAAGGAGTTAACCAACTTCCATTGGAGGTTTCCAGGCAGAAAAAGGAGTCACCCCTTTTTGAACCACCCCATATGATCTTCTTGAAAGTCCTTGGTCTTAGCTTTAAGAGTCTCACCTTCAGTATATGAAGGAGTTTCTGGCAAATTACTCTGTGGAACTAAGGTGGCAATCCCTATTAGGTCATGGTTCTGTAATGCTGCTCTCCTAGCTGCCTGATCAGCTGCTTGGTTCCCTCGTGCCATTTCTGTGCTCCCTTTTTGGTGTCCTTTACAGTGGGAGACTGAAACCTCGGTGGGCAGATGGTCTGCCTCCAAGAGTCAAACAATCTGATTACCATATTTGATTGGGGACCCTTGGGTGGTCAAGTGGCCCCTTTCTTTCCAAATAGTCGCATGTGCAGGTAGCATCAGAAAGGCATACTTGGAATCAGTGTAAATGGCTATTCTTTTTCCTTTTCCCAGCTCTAAAGCTCGAGTCAGGGCTATGAGCTCAGCTAATTGGGCTGAAGTACTTGGTGGCAGAGGCTTAGCCTCTATGGTTTGAAAATTGGCTCTTCTTTTTCCATCCAAGACAAAGCTGCTTCCATCAGGGTACCAGATTTCCTCAGGATTGGTCAGAGGATCTTCTGACAATGCCTCTCGGGGTTTTATCAGGTGGTCCAAGGTTTCTGGACAAGAGTGAAAGGGGAGAGAGCCCATGGGGGTAGGAAGGAGGGTGGCTGGGTTAAGAACCTCACAAGGAGATATAGTGAGGACTGGATTTTCCATCAGCATTACTTGATATCTGACAATTCTTTGATCAGACATCCATAAATGGCCTCTCCCATTTAGGAGTTGTTTTACTTGGTGGCTGGTAAAAATAGTTAGTTTGCCCCTACAGGAAAGTTTTAAAGCATCTTTTATCATGATTGCAATAGCTGCAAGATTTCAAAGCCATGGGGGTCAGCCTCAGGTAGTTGGACTGAACTTTTTGGATAAGTAAGCTATAGGCTTACCTGAAAGATAATGCTGTGAAAGTGCTGCACTCATTATGCCAGCAAATTTGGAAAACTCAGCAGTGGCCACAGGACTGCAAAAGGTCAGTTTTCATTCCAATCCCAAAGAAAGGCAATGCCAAAGAATGCTCAAACTACTGCATAATTGCACTCATCTCACATGCTAGTAAAGTAATGCTCAAAATTCT
>SJYW01005949.1:860806-880932 GCA_006410735.1 Raphicerus campestris
GCCATACATTGACATGAATCAGCCACAGGTGTACACAATCTCCCCATGCTGAAGCCCCCTCCAACCTCCCTCCCCACACCATCTCCCCGGATCATCCCGTACACCAGCCCCAAGCATCCTGTATCCTGTATTGAACATAGACTGGCGCTTCATTTCTTATATGATAGTATACATGTTTCAGTGCCATTCTCCCAAATCATCCCACCCTCTCCCTCTCCCTCAGAGGCCAAAAGTCCATTCTATACCTCTGTGTCTCTTATGTTGTCTCACTTACAGGGTCATCATTACTATCTTTCTAAATTCCATATATATGTGTCAGTATACTGTATTGGTGTTTTTCTTCTGGCTTACTTCACTCTGTATAATCGGCTCCAGTTTCATCCATCTCATTAGAACTGATGAAGAAGAATGTTTACTATCATTGGCCTTTGGCATCATTATTATATAGGAAGAACAGAGCATGATTTATATTTTTAACTTATAGAGAAGCTCTGGATTAGAATTTTAAGTTAATGTTTCCATAAACAACTGAGTAAAGTGGCACTTAAAACTTGGAAATATGTATATTAAAAAGTATTCAACTGATATGCAATTTTCCCTCAAATCCCATTTCTAAATTTAAACTGAAAGATGACAGGGGAGGAAGCCTTTAAAATATAAACAAGGTTCATTTCAGTACATAACGAATACGTTCAGTCAGGACTGTAAAACATTAGATAAAAATAAAGAGGCTAAACTTTGTTAGGTGTTTACGTCTGCCTCAGTATATGTTGGAGAGGGCAATGGCACCCCACTCCAGTACTCTTGCCTGGCACATCCCATGGATGGAGGAGCCTGGTGGGTTGCAGTCCATGGGGTTCCTAGGAGTCGGACACGACTCAGTGACTTCACTGTCACTTTTCACTTTCATGCATTGGAGAAGGAAATGGCAACCCACTCTAGTGTTCTTGCCTGGAGAATTCCAGGGATGGGGAAGCCTGGTGGGCTGCCATCTATGGGGTCGCTGAGAGTCAGACACGATTGAAGTTGACTTAGCAGCATTATATGTCAGGATATATTAACTTCAGCACTTTAAATATTTTGTGCCAGATATTCTCTGTGTTGTAGAGGTCTGTTCTGGCCTCAACTCACTAGACGCAGTAGTGTAAGACCTCGCGGCCTTTTCTCAGGATCTGTCGCTCCAAAGACCACAGTGACTCGAATTCGATGCAATAGGCAAGAGGATTTATTAGGCCGGCGCGCCGGGGTTCAGTCTCCTCGGGAGGAGTGAACCCCGATCCCAGTTACAGAATAGTTTTTATAAACTAAAAGTTGCAGGCAGGTATAGGTGGGTGGGGTGAGGACAATTTCAGCAAACTGATTGGTGGGCATAGTTTGACCTTTACAGAGATAGGTCTGGAAGTTACTAGGCTGAAATGGCTGATCGACCACCTCATACCCCGCGGCGGTTGGTCATTCTTTTAGGAAAGATTAACAAAAGAAACGATTACCTGGAGGGCCCCTTCCAAAGCTAGGAAATTAGACTATAGGTTATCAGATAAAGGACAGGTTCCTCCTCCATGAGTCATGACTAGCCCTTAAGAAACAGAGCAAAGGGTTGCTTTAAAATTTAACTTTTTCCCTTCAGTAGCACCTCACTCTCAAGTCATGACTATCAAAAAAAAAAGTCTTCTCACAGTTGTGCCCGACTCTCTTGCAGCTCCCTGGTCCGTAGCCCGCCAGACTTCTCTGTCCATAGAATTTCCCAGGCAAGAATACTGGGGTAGGTTGCCATTTCCTTCTCCAGGGGATCTTCCCATCCCGACCCAGGGATCAAACCTACAGTTGCTTTTATCTGAATGCTTCTATCTCTGAGCCCTCAGGGAAGCCCAAAAAGGTCTCCAGACAGAGCCAAATGTCCTCTGAAGAGCAAATCACTGCTTTAGGTAAACTGAATATGCAAAATTATCCTTTTATAAATAGATAATTGCAGTAATTTGCTTTACAAAGAACTTAAGTAAGATTTAGTTATTCATAAAACCTGAAGTTCAGAATATGCTACCCCAAGATATGCCACTTTGGCATAAGAATTATTTTGAGCTGAAAGCAATTAAGAAACAATACACACAGGAAGAGATCTCTTTCCTCCCCCAATCTGCCTAAAAGCAGGACATAAATTTCCCTTTTGTAAATGAAATTTCCACTTACAAAGGAAATTTCCATTTGCAAAAGTGCCCCCTCTGCCATACCAGGAAGAGAAGAACAACTCTTACATGGAGATGGTGTTGAGATGTGTCTGCACAAACAGTTTCTTGTCTACAAACTGTTTCTCCCATACATTTCCTAGTTACTGTCCTTCAACTTGGCCCTCACACCAGAAGCCCAAACTCCCTTTTCCTTGACTAGTCACTTCATAATTTATCACCCTTTTTTAAAATGGTATATAAGTTCCCAATTCTAACCACCTCCTTTCACTCAATGCTGCTAAGTTGCTTCAGTCGTGTTGGACTTTGTTAACCACTGAGTATTCCTGCACAACTGTGCATTTCACATGCAAATAAACTTTGTTTTTTTCCTCTGTCTTTTGTCAGTTTAATTCACAGGCCTCCAGTTATTAAACTTGAGAAGTCAGAGGAAAATTTTTCCTCCTGTACAACTTTTGGAATACCTAAAAGATGTGTAGTGTAATAGCCAAGACCTTGAAGACAGAATGTGCCGGATTCAAATGTTACCATTACCATCCTTTCTTTATAATGTCCAACTTTGGACTGAGTNTTTCACATGCAAATAAACTTTGTTTTTTTCCTCTGTCTTTTGTCAGTTTAATTCACAGGCCTCCAATTATTAAACTTGAGAAGTTAGAGGAAAGTTTTTCCTCCTGTACAACTTTTTGAATACCTAAAAGATGTGTAGTGTAATAGCCAAGACCTTGAAGAAAGAATGTGCCAGATTCAAATGTTACCATTACCATCCTTTCTTTATAATGTCCAACTTTGGACTGAGTTTAACTCTATGAGTCTCGGTGTCCTCATTCACAAAAGTAACATCATAACTTTGACATGGGTTGTTAAAACATGATTTATATGTCAACAATTTAATGTAATGGCTGACACATAGTAAATATTCAATAAAATGAAAACTCTCAATATCATCATCATCCTTTTTTTGGCCTCACAGCATAGCATGCAGGATCTTAGTTCCCTGACCAGGGATAGAACCCTTGGCCCCTGCAGTGGAGCTGCAAAGTCTTAACCACTGGACTGCCAGGGAAGTTCCATCATCATTATTTTTACCTGCCAAGATTTGTAATAAAACATAGAAGAGAAAGATTTACAATGACAACCATGAACTGTACAGAATTTTCCCTGTGTGTGTTAGTTGTTCAGTCATGTCCTACTCTTTGCGACTCCATGGACTGTAGCCAGCCCATCAGGCTCCTCTAACCATGGGATTCTGTAGGCAAGAATACTGGAATGGGTTGCCGTTTTCTTCTCCAGAGGATCTTCCCGACCCAGGAATTGAACCTGCCATTTGAGCCACCAGGGAAGACCAAAAGCATTCTGAGGGCAGGCGTTTTTGTTCCTTTGTTTCATTGCTGTATCCCAGTGCCTGGAATAACATCTGGTATAGAACATACTCAGTAAATATTTGTTGAATGAATATAACACTTTCAAAATGGATAAAAACATGATTTAAGCATCTAATGAATCAGCCATGTCAAGGGTGGATTGGATGGGAGGAAACGAGGCGGAGAGACGTATTTGGAAGCCACTGAAATAGTCAAGTTAGAGAAATGTGTATGTGAATAAAGTCATGATATTAAGAATAATGATGAGGGGGTAGATTTAAGAATTATTTAAGGAACAGAAAAATGGAACTTGATGACAGATGAGATTCCTTTAAAAGTAAAATTTCCCAAATGCATTAAAAAAGTAGATGTACACAAGTACAATTTCTAAAGTGTTTTAGTATTTCTTTGAATACTTCAAAAAGAAATACTTTTTTTGAAGGAATGAGAGGCTCTCTCAATTGACAGATGGTCATGGTTAACATATCGTCTATTGCAAAGTCACTTCTATTGCATGGTGGGCAAAAGCCAGATATTCTTGGATATGAAGAACATCTATCAGCATATTTCCCATCTCCAACTCTTTTATAATTCCTGTATTAGTAACTATGTTTGAGGGGAAAGTTGTTAAATAGTTGAATTTTTATTTCATCAGTTGCTTCCAAAGACAGGGATCCAGTGATTTTTGAGTTAGGGTAATGGCAGGGCATAGGAGCAAAGTTTAAGTCTATAATAGCTGGATTTACATACTTGATCTGTACTTACCAGCTGGTGGCTTAGACCCTCTGAGCTTCTGTTTTCTTCAAAGGTATAATTCTCCCAAAATGACTGGGTTGCAGTAAAGATGAAATTTTGGTATGTGTAATACACTTTACCCACAGGACACTCTTTAGTAGTATAGTAGTAGGTCCAGAATTTCCTCCCAGGAGGGACTCAAGGGTGATGGTCTCAGGGAGATGTGGGTCTTATTGATTGAAATACATCACATCAAAAGGTGTGTCAAAGGCCCAAACCCCAATATTTGCAGACCCTTATCTGCAAATAGGGTCTTGACAAGTTAAGATTAGGTCAAAATAGAGCAGCTGAGCCTATTGCAATGACTGGCATCCATACAAGAAGAGGAAATTTGGAGCCAGGGACACAGACACACCCAGGAAGAACGCCATGTGAAGAGGGAGGCAGAAATTGGAGTGAATGTCAAGGAATGCCAAAGACTGCCAACAACAACCAGAAGCTAGCAGAAAGGCATGGAGCAGGTTCTCCCTCAGGAACCAACCCTGCTAACACCTGGATTTTGGACTTCTTAGCCTGCAGGCTGTGAATCAATTTCTGTTGTTTTACTCCACTCAGTTTTGGTACTTTGTTACAGCAGCCCTACGGAACTAATACAGTGGGATTATGGAATTCATTCTTTAGTTAATTGTGTTTCATCTGGACCAACTTTAGCAGAGAGCACCAACAGAAATAGTCACTCCTTTGGGGCCACCACTCTACCAAAGCCCTGGACTTTATACTACAACTTGGGGGAGGGGGTTGTTTTGGGTTTTGTTGTTGTTTGGGGGGGGTGTTTTATTGTTTGGTTGTTTTGTGTGGGTTTTTTGGTGGGGTGTTTTTTGGCTTTTTGGTTGTTGTTACATTTTGATCGTTTTGTTTGTTTGTGCCACACTGGGAGGCATGTGTGATCTTAGTTCACTGAACAGGGATAGAACCCATGACCCTGGTATTGGAAGCATGGAGTCTTAACCACTGAACTACCAGGGAAGTCCCTATAAGTTGTTTTTAATATAATTTTAAGTAAAAAAAAAAAAATAGAGTAAATATCTAAATGAGTTTTCAGCAGAGATGTCAAATAGCCATTTTTAAAAATGCATTTGAGAACATATGAACCTTTCCAACTTTGAAGACCAAGGCATCCTATACTTAGCATACCCATAAAGATGTCATGTGCTTGCCACTGACACCGCTGATGTTCTCACAGTCCAGAGCCGGTGTGATCCAATTTTATTAGATTAATGTGATTTAGTGTTAAGGTGTCATTGGTTCCTATTTCCCAACTATAAATGGAAAGAAAAGCTTAAATCTATATTAGCTGAATTATTACAGACAATGCTTTCAAATTTTGTGTGATTTAAGGTGTTAAACTTACATGAATTATAATGTCCAGACATGTGTTTTCATTTATTTCCCAACCCACTGTTGAAACTGACTTTCTATTGCATTTTACGTTACAGACAAAATTGCAACGGTGACAGTTAATGCCTCCTTACTTAGCTCAGAGGTTTCTGACCATGATTTGGGCCCTGAAAGAGAGAAGCCCTACTCTCTCTATCCACTGGGGAAGACCTCCCTCCATATTTAGCAAGGCTTGCCCTTTGCTAAAACATCTAAAGGCATTATAGTAAATCTGTGTGGCATATACATATATGTATGTATATATATATATATATGTTTTTTATGATGTAATCTGTCTAAAAGCTGATAGTCTTGTCCCAGGCAGACTGACATAAAAATGTAATTAAAAGCAATTTGATTCTTTATTGCTCTCTCCAATGAATCCCATTCATTACACAAAACAGCATTTTCTGAAGAAATTCGCTCAACCCTTCTCAGCTTTAAATTTTTCCAAACGCCAAGGCTCTCTTTTCCTCTCTATTAAAAATTTTCCCACCAAAACTATCTACAAACCCTGAATACTCTTTCATCTCTGCCTCTCTTGCCTCGCACTAGACTCAGATCTTTATCAGGAGAGGCACCTTGAGTTACCTGTATTCTAAAAAACAAAGGAAGGTCAGGGGCTGCCCTAGCTTATAAGGGGTTCGAAGTAAAACACTTAATAATTAACTTATTAATTTTCTTTCATTCAATAAACACATTATAGGGACTATAATTTTCATGACACTTTGCCAAATGCTTTAGAAAAATAAAAGACAAAACTTTCTCAGCCCTTAAGAATCATATAACCCATACAATCCCATTTTATCCAGTGTCCAATCTTCTGGCATCCCAGCTGCCCACAAGTTACTGAAACAAGTAAACAACACTTAAAATAAGGAGAATAGCCCAAACCACAGGTCACAGAGAGGTAATATGATGGGTTGATTTGTTGATCACAATAAATCACTTCTATTACTGTTGAGTGGAAAAGTCTAAAAGACAAAAACAAAGAGCCCATGCCCTACTGGCACTAAAGTCAAGAATCCTAAGAGAAATGGCAGGAAATAGCAAGAAAATAGAAATGAAAACTAAGGACTTCCCTGGTGGTCCAGGTTAAGACACTGTGCTCCCAGTGCAGGGGGCCTGGGTTCCATCCCTGGTCAGTCAAATAAATAAATACAATAAACTGAAAATCAGACAAAAGAGGGAAATTCCCTGGTGGTCAAGCACTTAGGACTCAGCACTTTCACTGCCATGACCTGGGTTCCATCCTTGGTCGGGGAGCTAAGATCCCACAAGCCATACGTGATTTAAAAAAAAAAAAAAANGAAGTTTTCTCAGTTGAGATAAGGCAAATGACCATTTGACAGCAAAAAGCAAAAAGAAAAAAAAAAAAAAAAAAAAAAAAAAGACAAAACAAATAGCAAGCAGAAGAAGAGATGGATATTAGAGGCAGCTAGCGAGGTAGATGCTTTTGCTATTAAACAGTTAGGTGAGGATGCAGAAATGGCCTTGAAGAAAGCAAAGAATCGTAAGGAAAGGAAGTTCAGTGTCAGGGCCAGACCTGAATCCAAGGAGACACAGTGCAGGTGCGAGCACATATGTCTACACAGTGTGAGCAGCGGGACGGTGTCACACCGACCGGCACTGGCCCCGCCCAGCATGCCAGCATGCCAGAAAGCTCTCCCAGGGTTGCCAGATCTTCCGGCTGCTTTAGGAGAAGCCAACAGATCTCATGCAATGATTTCATGCAAAATTTTTCCATTTTTAAATATTGGCCTGACTAGATAAAATACTGCACAGAATCTGATACCATATACATAATGTTTTAAAACAAGAAAATGCTAAACACAGTCTTTAATAAATACATAGTGAAACATGGATCTGAATGATAAACAAGGATAGTGGTTATCCCTGGAGAGGACAGGGAGGGGAGAGGTATGCAAAGGGGTTCTTTATAGCATCTGCAATGTTTTATTGCTTTAATAAAAATCTGTAATAAGTATAGCAACAGGAAAAGATTTGTTAGACTAGATGGTATGTCCATGAGTTTCTATTATATTAGTGACCCTACTGTTCCATACGTTTGAAATATTTCACCATTATAAAACAATAATACTGCACAGGCCAAATATTTTTAGTCCACGCCGCACCAGTGGAGCAAAGTTTTGCAGCATCTGCATAGCATAATTGCAAAGGCATACAGCCCACACTCAGGTTAGAGCAGGCCGAATAAGCACTTTGGCCACCCCTCTCACCTAGAGTAAAACATAGGTGGTCCAGGTGGGCTTCAGCCTGGACGGACATCAGAGTCACCTGCTCAGCTCGTTAAAATTTCCCATGCCTTGTGTCACCTAGATTCTACTAAATCATACATAACCTGCATCTAGAAACTGGACAGTGAGGAGATTCTGATGTGTAGCCAGAGTTGAAAATAACTGTGATGGTCCTGAGAACATGACTGTGACACAGGAAAGCCACAACAACAAGAAAAGCAACCAAGTCAGGGGCCCCCAGTGAGGTGCCAACTCTAAAGGCTCAGTGGTCACTGATGGCTTTCCCGAATTAGACACAACAAATGACAATGAAAGTAAGTACTCGTTTAAAAGGACTAAGTCTTTTTGTAACAAGAAAATTGAAATAAGATCTGTTGAAAAAGTATTTTTCAAATATTTTCATTGAAATGGTTAGAACAAAGTTTAACTCATTGCATTATTTTAAAGACACACACTGTATACCTGTGCAAGCTTGGGAGTGTGGAATGATGGAAAGATGGATGAGTGCCATCCCTTAACTCTCAATGAAACTTAACATCCAATGGGACAGACAGACATATCAAAAAACAATTTGTCTCTTGGGGAGATGGAAACTGGTATTATATGATTGTAGTTTGGCCTCAAAGATTCCAAAACTAGAGCATTCAAGTTATTGGGCCACAGTGTCTTATTATAACCATTCTCTGATGACCTGGGTTTGGTACAGAGTCCTTAGAAGCTGGGAAAGAAGAGCAGAATGGAAAGGAACCATCTTAAAATGATTTTAATTTCATATGGCATTACATACATAAAGAGTTCAAAAATGATGTGTTGACATGGAAACAATATAAATGTCCTTGATGGAAGAATGGATAAAGAAAATGTGGAACAGAAAATGGAATACTACTCAGCCATAAAAAGGAATGAAATAATGATATTTGCAACAACATGGACCTAGAGATTATCATAGTAACAAAGTCAGAAAAAGACAAATACTGTATGATATCCCTTATTTGGGGAATCTAAAATATGGTACAAGTGAACTTATCTACAAATCAGCAACAGACGCACAGAGAACAGACTTGTGATCACTAAGGGAGGGGGTAGAGGAGGGATGGAGTAAAAGTTTGCAATTAGCAGATATAAACTATTATATATAGGATGTATAGCACAGAGAACTATATTCAGTATCCTGGAAAAGAGTGCCAAAAAAACTCCATATATATATATAGGTATGACTGAATCACAACACTGTAAATCAACTATACTTCAATATACATTTTTTAAACGATGTCCTGGAAAACTGTTCTTACTATAAATTAATCAGGTTTATCCACAAAAGCCCTTTTCCTGATATAAAGAGATTTTTGTCCTTTGCAATAAAGAAGACATCAGTGTGACTTTCTCTTTCAGAACCCCACATGTGAATGAATCACTGAGTGAATGAATAGCATTTCAATCCTCATAACCAAGATAGCATTGGATCATAATATACTCCTTTAGGATAAATTTGAGGAATGTCTATAATTCAAAGCATTTCCTTTTATAGAGGTAGCTACAGATTACGGGTACACTGTATTAAGCATTTTAGGTGCATTATCTTGATTCATCTTCACCTACAACCTGCTGAGGTAGGTCATATTATATGCATTTTTATAGATGGAGAAATTGAAGGTCACAATGGTTAAAAAACAAACTGAACCACCTCTCACTTTACTTGCGGCAGAGCCAGGATTCAAACATGATCTAACTCAGCACTATGTTCCTCCATCACTTAACAAGGAATATTTGCTATTATTACATTAAAACTTTTCAACAAAGTTTTATTAAGTTAAATTTCAATTTAGTTTTAATTAAAAACTCCAGGTGATATACTATGTGGCTTAAGTCCATTTAAAGCCAGAAGGTCAGGCTGTAGATAGCCAGGAGATAATCACTAAGAGTGGTGTGTTCCTTTTTCAGGCATCAGTTTTTGGTAATTTTGAGTTTGGAGACAAATATTCCGTATGTGCCTCTATTTCTCCACCCAAATATTATAAATATTAGCTCCAAAACTACCTTTATGTGCTCTCAACAGTACCCTGTGAACAATGGCCATTGTTAATCTGCGTTTTAAAAATGCTAAAGTAACAGTCTGAATAATCAATATAAATAATTTATTAGTTTGGTCTCTAAATCAAGTAAAAGCTACATGACAGTATTTCATGGTTCAATGAAGCAGTTAGTTTAGTCAAGTAGTGAATAATCTTCAAATCAATTGTTCCTCAAATACAAAAAAAAAAAAAGAGTGATGTATAGCTAAGTAATTCAAGAGACTAGAAAAGGCTAGATACTATTACAGAATTTTGACACATATTTCAAGAGATAATCCAATGATTTTTTTTCATTCTCATGCGTTTAATTCTTTAAAAACATAAAATAAATTTTTGAAAAAAAGAAAAAAGAATCACTGTGTTTTAGTGTTATTTTCAAGTCAATTAATGCACATTGAATATTGAAAATTATAGTGGGCTTACCACTTTGTGTTCCTGTGACTGGGCTGTCAAAGCAGGCCTGTCATTGCCTTAACCATTTGAGTGCATAAAGAAAGGCCATTATGTTTTCCTCTCTCATGAAAATGCATGGCCCATTTTGTATTTTCCATGGATATGGCATGGATTTAATTCAGCAAGTGAAGTACTCGCTACACTGAAAGAAAGGGCTCATGGGAGTAATTTGATGTCAGGAAAATATTATTTTATTGCCACAAACATTTTGTTCAAAGATAGCAAGAATGTTTATTGTGTAGTGGGAAGCAGTAGCACAGCAGAAACCCAAAGAGTTCATATATCTGTTGCCAGAGTTTTGTTCTTTCAAACAAGCAAATCATGAGAATAGTGGCTGATGACAAATTTAGATTATGAAAGAGCTTCATTAATTTTTTATTTTGCATACATAAGTATTTGTACAAGTTCTAAAAATTTAAAGTAGGAAGGGCATAAAGTGAAAATTGCATCTCTCTCCTGCCTTTATCTTTCACCCATGTGTTTCTCTTTCCTGGAAGCAACTATTATTATCTTCTTCTTGAATCATATGCATATACAACCATATTTATATATTGTTTTTTATACTAATCATAATATACATACTGATCCATAGTCCCATTTCTTTAACAAATGTCTTGGAAAAAGTATCAGGGAGTCCTAATAGTTGCTGTTGTTTTTTAAACCTAGCTCTATGCTGTCCATGTTCCCTTTTTCACTGAGGTATAATTTTCATTTAGTAAGATACAGAGATTCAATTTGATGCATTTGAGAATTGAAAACTAGGGTGTAACCATCTCTCAAAGCAAGATGTAGGACATTTCAGAATTCTTTTTTGCATGGATGTGCCATGACTGATTTAACTAGATCTCTGTTTTTGCACTCTTTTGTTGCTATAAATAAGCTTGCAGTGGATAGTATGTACATGTATGATATTGTATGTATCTAGGTGCACCTATGAGAAACTTCCTAGAATTAGGATTGCTAGATCAAAGGGTATATGCATTTTTAATTTGGAAGGATATTGACAAATTACATGTCATAGGGGCTGTACTAATTTACGTTCTGACTGACAATTTATGAAAGTTCTTTTTGCAGTATACTGTGGTTAGTAAACTTCCGATCTTTGTCCACTGGTAGGTGAAAAAGTACGACTGTAGCTTTAATTTTGTTTCTCTCATTAGGAAGATGCTGAGCCTCTTTCCCCGTGTTTAAAAACCATAACACAGCTTCATTCCAAAAGGAAATCTGAGCCAAAGCAAAGGTGCTGTGAAGACTGCCATGCGCATGGAGTGGGAAGAAGGGACACAGAAGATGTAACATTTATTCTGACCTTTCAAGAGAAGCTGGACAAAGGAATGTGTTTCTGAGGACAGTAGAAACTTGAGGAAGCTTGATATTTTCAATATGACCTGAAAAGGCGATGCCAAAATCTTGAATCAAAAAGTTCAAGAAACCAAAGTTCTAAGAAAGTATGCCTGCCAGAATCACAAATGAGGACAATGTTAATTTGTTTCCTCAACATAAATGTTATTGTCCAAGCTGAACTAATAATCAACAAAATCAAACAGTCAACAGGCTTCTTATGCAGAAATTCTAAAACATCTGTGGGATTGTGTACCATACAAATCACTGCTGGATCATCCATTTTATTTACTACACTTTGCTTTGGACAACCTTTGGCTAGTCTTTAAAATCAGAGCCATTCTGAAAGGAAAAAAGCAATCCAAGCGAGAAAGAAAACTCACCACTAAGGATATTAAAAAGACAATGACTTCAGTTCTAATGGCAATTCCAACAGAAAAGATTCAAAATACTGAAAATCCCTACATAGCTCCCAATGTGACTTGTTTGAAGGAAACAATACTCGTTTAGATTTAGAAATTCTTATTTTAAGTTGGTTCCATTGTTGGATAATTATTTATGCCATGTTAATCTATCAATCAGGGATACTTAAAATCTTTCAGCTACCCTTCCTCTCTCCCATAAAGTATTTCATGTAACAATGGAACAACAGAAAAAATTATTCCTTAATTTATTAGACTCCCACTCATTAGCAGCAGAGTATTAAAATTATTTCTCTTTCTTGGACATCAGTTTTATGTTGAATTCCTATAACAAATTGTGGTACCTAATTAACTAATAAAGTCTCTGGCAAATAGTAGTCTCTCAAAAAAATGTGTGTTCACTTTCACACATCGGTATTTGATTAGGATTTGTTGCTAGACCCAGAAGTAACAATTAAAAATGAAACTTGAGATTTCAAAGGACTGAATATGAAAGATTTAGGTTTCAAATTAGTAAGAATTTTCTTTTACCAACACCTATGATAACAAAACAAACCTTAATAGGAACATTTAAGGAAAAGAATATGCAAAGACATATTGTCAGAGTTTATTTGCAAAGAATAGANTTAGGATTTGTTGCTAGACCCAGAAGTAACAATTAAAAATGAAACTTGAGATTTCAAAGGACTGAATATGAAAGATTTAGATTTCAAATTAGTAAGAATTTTCTTTTACCAACACCTGTGATAAAAAAAAAAAAACCTTAATAGGAACATTTAAGGAAAAGAATATGCAAATACATATTGTCAGAGTTTATTTGCAAAGAATAGAATTCAGTTTAGCTAGTTTACAAGACATTAAAAGACTTTCAGATTTGGGGAAAGGGATCATGGGACTTAGTCTGGGTTGAAGTTTCAGGAAAGCTTCCCATAGCCATATTTCACTGTTGGGACATTAACCTGGGTTGAATAGTATCCCCTCAAATTCATGTTTACCTGAAACCTGTAAATGTGACCTTTTTTGGAAACAGGATCTTGCAAACGTTATCAAGANATACTTATGTATGCAAAATAAAAAATTAATGAAGCTCTTTCATAATCTAAATTTGTCATCAGCCACTATTCTCATGATTAATCTGTCTCTTATACACATCTTGTGACCTTTTTCAGAAACAGGATCTTGCAAATGTTATCAAGATGAAGTTGTACTGGATTAGGGTGACCCCTAAGAGAACGTCTAGCATCCTTAAAAGGAGGCAAAACAGAAGAGACACTGACCCATGAGAAAAGGACACTTGAAGCTGAAGACAGGGATTGGAGTGAGGCATCTACAAGCCAAGGAAAGCCAAGCATTGTCAGCAACCCCCAGAATCTAGAAGAGTCAGGGGAGGATTGCCCCTAGAGCCTTCAGAGAGAAAGCAGAGCTCTACCAATAACTTGATTTTGGACTTGTAGCCTGCAGAATTGTGAAAGAATACATTCGTGTTGTCTTATTATTATCAGTTTTTAATTTATTTATTCTAATTGGAGGCTAATTGCTTGACAATATCGTAGTGGTTCTGCCATACATTGACATGAATCAGCCATGGGTGTACTGTTCCCCATCCTGAACCCCCTCCCACCTCCCTCCCCATCCCATCCCTCAGGGTCATCCCGGTGCACCAGCACGTTGTCTTAAACTGCCCCACTTTGTAGGGCTTTGTTAGGGCAGCCCTGGGAAACTAATATAAGTGCCAAGGGAGCTGCTGACTCTTCCATAATCAGGGATGCTCCAGCTCTAGAACCACCCTTCTGCCTCAATAGTTAATAAAACTTCAAGATCAGGAAACTACTAGAGTCAGGGGACCAGGCAACCTGAGGTGGTCAGAAAATATTCCTCTTGCTGGTTCCAGAACTGTGGCACATCTGCTACTAGCAGGCTACACTCTGTCACAGGGCATAATGCCGGGTTCCTTGAACAACAGGGCCTTAGCTAATACGCCCACAGTAAAAGCAAACACTTCATCATCACTGTATCCAGCAGTGGAGGAAGAAAATGCAGGAGGAGCGCAGCCTCAGAGTGGCAAGATCATCTGACAGGTCAGTCCTACAGCACATCCAGAATTCCAGCTGCTAGGGAGTCTGTGTGTATGCTCAGTCACTCGTATTCGACTCTTCGCAACCCTATGTCTGGTAGCCTGCCAGGTTCTTCTGCCCATGGGTTTTTCCAGGCAAGAATACTGGAGTGAGTTGCCACTCCTTTCTCCAGGGGATCTTCCTGACCCAGGGATTGAACCTGTGTCTCTTGCATCTCCTTCACTGGCAGGTAGATTCTTTACCACTAGCACCACCTGGGAAGCCCTGCAAGGGAGTCTTGGAAGTAGAGTTATTGGTTTTCCAGACCCCACAGTACAGGGAGATGAAACAGACCTTGCGTACCAATCCACCATATTTACTACAGAAAGTTCATGCAATTATTCCTTATTCTTTTTTGTGTGTGAACATATGCTTTCATTTCTCTTAGGTAAACTCAATTTGAAATTTGAAATGAAATTATTAGATGCTTGGGTAGACATATGTTTTGTTTTATAAGAAACTGCCGTAACTTTTTCCAAAGTGGTTTATCATTTTACAGTTCCTCCCACCAGCAGGGTGTGAGCATTAGGGCTGGTTCACATCCTCTCCAGCATTTGGGGCTGTCTGTCTTTTTAATTTTAACCATTCTGGGGATGTATAACCAGTTTACTTTTCAACTGTTAGATTTGAGGAATATTACCTTAGTCATCTAATTCAAAATTCACAAGGTGCAAAATACTATGCTAGAAGGAAAGTCTCTGTCCTAGCCCTTACTCTGTCATGCAGTTTCTTGTATATTGTTACAGAGGTGGCCTGTGTATTTTATAGTGCAAGTAGAAATGGTTTTCAAAGACAGTTTTGTACAAAATGGTATCCTGTTAACAATATTTCAGATATTTCTTCCTAGTATATATAATACTTAACCACCCCTCTGTTTCATTAAATTGTTCCTACACGAATCTGTTTCCTCTCTCGCCATAGAAGTTGTCTTCCTCTATCCCTCTCTTCTCCCCCTATTCAGTATTGAAAGTGAAAGCGAAAGTGAAGTCACTCAGTCATGTCCGACTCTTTGCAACCCCGTGGACTGTAGCCTACCAGGCTTCCCTGTCCATGGGATTCTCTAGGCAAGAATACTGGAGTGGGTTACCATTTCCTTCTCCAGGGGATCTTCCCGGCCCAGGGATCGAACCCAGGTCTCCCGCACCAGAGGCAGACGCTTTAACCTCTGAGCCACCAGGGAAGCCCTATTCAGTATTAGCCTACCGCAAAACCAATAACAATAGTTTATATATTTATAAATATATCTTTATGTATTTTTAAATTCACTCTTACTAGGTTACCTCTAAATTTTTTTCACCATTTTTGATTGTTAAATTGCATATGAGTCAACAATTAATATTCAGGGGAAATATATACTCAGTAGGGTATAAATAATCTTTACATGTGATGTGAACATATAAATTAAAAATGAAAGATTTTAGGCTACAATCTTATCTGACAATAAACTTTCAAAAGAGAATAATCTGTAAGTATAAATGCCCAAATGGTAGGCTGAAATTGTTCCTTTTACTATATTCTGGTGGCCATGAAGATATTAATATATTAATAGTAAACAAGAAGCACAATTAGAGATGAGGCAGGGGGAGCCATATGCTTATATATATATATACTCTGTTTCTTGTTAGCATTGTTATCACTTCCTGTTTTTATGTTTGATGATAAGGAAAAGCATGTAGATTTTTGTGATACTTAACTGTTTTCCTACCAAGTTGTAGTGATATCTCCCAAGAATGCACTGTTTATCCATGAGACTTGATGATCGCAAAGTATGTTAAACTTGTTCATTAAAAAGGAATCTGTGCTTTTTTTTAATAACTCATTAAGTGCATCAGTCATAGGTTGGAGCCAGCACATATGGCTTGTGAGAGTCAATTGGACCTTTCATTAAATAGCTTATACTTGTTATGCTCCGAGTCCAAGTCTCTGAATAGACTGAGAGAACAGGACCACCACGGCAATGCAAAGGCAAGAAGGGAGTTTATTTATTGCTAACTCGAGTTAGGGCACTCTGCCACTTCCAACACAGTGGAGTAAGGCAAGAGGGCCCTGACCCCTGAATTACAGCAGTATTTATAGACTTAGAACAAAGACAGGGAGTTGGCAAGGGCGGATTGGTTGCAAGGGGTTCTTGGCATCTATTAATTGGCTAATTTTTGCGCATGCAGGCTCGCTTAAGGAACTTTTCGTGTTATCTGGGCTAGCTCTAACCAGGCTATGGGGAGTATGCTGACTAGCTGAGTCTCAAGGTCGGAGGGATGATGATCTCAGCTCCTTCTGGGCAGTGACCCAGCTTTTTCTGTGATTGTAGCTCTGGCTTCTTTAGTCCTTGAAACTTGTCATGGCTTCTGTCAGGTCTCAACAATATTTGGAGGTGTACTTCTTTATTTATTATTTTTGGCCACTTCACACAGCTCATGGGATGTTAATTCCCCCACCAGGAATTGAACCCAGGTCCCAGCAATGAAAGTGCCAAGTCCTANAGGGATGATGATCTCAGCTCCTTCTGGGCAGTGACCCAGCTTTTTCTGTGATTGTAGCTCTGGCTTCTTTAGTCCTTGAAGCTTGTCATGGCTTCTGTCAGGTCTCAACAATACTTGGAGGTGTACTTCTTTATTTATTATTTTTGGCCACTTCACACAACTCATGGGATGTTAATTCCCCCACCAGGAATTGAACCCAGGTCCCAGCAATGAAAGTGCCAAGTCCTAAGCACAAGCCCACCAGGGAATTCCCTCAGAGGTGATCTTTTTAATCCAATCTGAGGATCTTTTTCATTATATAGTAAAATTCAAACAATTTGCATTTTTGTAAAAATGAATGTCTTTGGCTTCCTTAACTTTTTATTTCTTTTATGTTTTCTATTGCTTCGTGTGTGTGTGTGTGTGTGTGTGTTGAGTTGCTTTACTCATGTCTAACTCTTTGCAACTCTATGGACTGTAGCCTGCAAGGATCCTCAGTCCATGAGATTCTCCAGGCAAAATTACAAAAGTGGGTTGCCAAGCCCTCCAGGGGATACTCCCAACCCAAGGATTGAACCCACTTCTCTTAGGTCTCCTGCGTTGGCAGGCAGGTTCTTTACCACTAGCACCAGCTAGAAAGCCTATTGCTTCTTACTTTTTATAACTCAGCAGTTGTGATTTGCATTTTTAAGAGCACTTTCCTATTCTCTGTTTTCCTTTTCATCATTCCCTGTTACAGTTTCATCAATGTATTATCTTTATGAATTTTGTAAGCATACATATAATTTTCCAAATCTTCTTATTTCTTCAGAATAACTTAATATGATAATTCAGATTGGCTCCAGCTTTTTAAAATTGTATGTAGTTTTCAATAGTTGATTTTCTCCGTTGAATCATACTAACAGAAAGGATTCTAGCCAAATTGCCGTGCTGTGTGCTATGCTTAGTTGCTCAGTCGTGTCCAACCCTTTGGGACCCCATGGATTATAGCCCACCAGGCTCTTCTCTGTCCATGGGATTCTCCAGGAAAAAATAGGGAGTGACTAGCCATTCCTTTCTCCAGGGGATCTTCCCAACCCGGGGATTGAACCTGGGTCTCCTGCATTGCAGGCTTTACCTTCTGAGCCACCAGGGAAGCCCAACAAAGCTTATTGTGCACTTATTATGAAGCAGGGTTTGTGCTAAATGTTACACATACCATTTTATTTAATGTTTTCAACAACTAGGAACTACATAAGATCACCCTCATTATCCATGGCCACTGCAAGTTCTCTAACCCTTTTCAAGAATAAGGCTGCTTCACACAGAATTCTTCTCATGTCCCAATCTACCCACCTACAAGGAACAAACACTGGAGCAAAAGGAGATGATTCCCCACACACCCCTGACCATTGTATGAATCTTAGTTTCTCATCTGCTCCCTCTGAGTTGAAAGTTTTCTGTCCCTCACAGCNCTGAATGTTAAATCAGAGTTGGAGAAAACCATGTCGACAGAAAACTTAAAAACCTAGTCTTTTTTGTCCTAATTCAGGATTTGCATCATCCCTAAGAGACTGTGACCACATAAGGCTCCTCTCCTCCAGCTAATAGTGAAGTTTTCATATAAAACCAGGCTGCCCTGGAATGTTTGACATGGTTAGAATAACTTACTGCCACGATTGTGCATTGATATGTTCCAGAAAGATACTTAGAGCCCCAGGAAAATCAGCCATCACAAGCATTCCTCCTCTCTCTATTATTCATTATGGGATTTCAGATGATAAACTGACTGGTTATGGGAAGACTCATAAGAAAGTATAGTACCATCTGGTAGGCATTCATCTATAACACTGTCATGAAAGCTTTCTTCTTTCTGTCAGGCATGGTGTGGCATTGGGTCAACAAAGTTTCACAGCAATGTTCTGTAAGCCCAAGAATCTCCAACATTTCTTCAGTTTTCCAGGTCTCTGAACATCTCAAACATTTCATGAAATATCTTATAATGATTAAGAACACTGATCATGTCCAAACTGAATAGACTCAATCTAAATTGAAGAAAGTAGAGAAAACCATTAGAACATTCGGGTATGATCTAAATCAAATTCTTTACGATTATACAGTGTAAGTGGGAAATAGATTTAAGAGACTAGATCTGATAGACAGAGTGCATGATGAAATATGGATGGAGGTTTGTGACATTGTTCAAGAGACAGGGATCAAGACCACCCCCAAGAAAAAGAAATGCAAAAAGGCAAAATGACTGTCTGAGGAGGCCTTACGAATAGCTGTGAAAAGAAGAGAAGCGAAAAGCAAAGGAGAAAAGGAAAGATATACCCATTTGAATGCAGAGTTCCAAAGAATAGCAAGGAGAGATAAGAAAGCCTTCCTCAGCAATCAGTGCAAAGAAATAGAGGAAAAGAATAGAATGGGAAAGACAAGAGATCTCTTCAGGAAATTTAGAGATACCAAGGGACCATTTCATGCAAAGATGGGCTCAATAAAGGACAGAAATTGATGTGGACCTAACAGAAGCAGAAGATATTAAGAAGGGGAGGCAAGAATACACGGAAGAACTGTACAAAAAAGATCTTCATGACCCAGATAATCATGATGGTATGATCACTCACCTAGAGCCAGACATCCTGGAATGTGAAGCCAAGTGGGCCTCAGGAAGAATCACTATGAACAAAGCTAGTAGAGGTTATGGAATTCCAGTTGAGCTATTTCAAACCCTGAAAGATCATGCTGTGAAAGTGCTACACTCAATATGCCATCAAATTTGGAAAACTAGCAGTGACCACAGGACTGGAAAAGGTCAGTTTTCATTCCAGTTTCAAAGAAAGGCAATGCCAAAGAATATTCAAACTACCGCACAATTGCACTTATCTCACATGCTAGTAAAGTAATATTCAAAATTCTCCAAGCCAGGCTTCAACAATACATGAACTGTGAACTTCCAGATGTTCAAGCTGGATTTAGAAAAGGCAGAGGAATCAGAGATCAAATTGCCAACATCCGTTGGATCATGGAAAAAGCAAGAGAGTTCCAGAAAAACATCTATATCTGCTTTGCTTGACTATGCCAAAGTCTTTGTGTGGATCACAATAAACTGTGGAAAATTCTGAAAGAAATGGGAATACCAGACCACCTGACTTGCCTCTTGAGAAATGTATGCAGGTCAGGAAGCAACAACTAAAACTGGACATGGAACAACAGACTGGTTCCAAATAGAGAAAGGAGTACATCAAGGCTGTATATTGTCACCCTGCTTATTTAACTTCTGTGCAGAGTACATCATGAGAAACACTG
>SJYW01005949.1:881490-891502 GCA_006410735.1 Raphicerus campestris
TGATCACTCACCTAGAGCCAGACATCCTGGAATGTGAAGCCAAGTGGGCCTCAGGAAGAATCACTATGAACAAAGCTAGTAGAGGTTATGGAATTCCAGTTGAGCTATTTCAAACCCTGAAAGATCATGCTGTGAAAGTGCTACACTCAATATGCCATCAAATTTGGAAAACTAGCAGTGACCACAGGACTGGAAAAGGTCAGTTTTCATTCCAGTTTCAAAGAAAGGCAATGCCAAAGAATATTCAAACTACCGCACAATTGCACTTATCTCACATGCTAGTAAAGTAATATTCAAAATTCTCCAAGCCAGGCTTCAACAATACATGAACTGTGAACTTCCAGATGTTCAAGCTGGATTTAGAAAAGGCAGAGGAATCAGAGATCAAATTGCCAACATCCGTTGGATCATGGAAAAAGCAAGAGAGTTCCAGAAAAACATCTATATCTGCTTTGCTTGACTATGCCAAAGTCTTTGTGTGGATCACAATAAACTGTGGAAAATTCTGAAAGAAATGGGAATACCAGACCACCTGACTTGCCTCTTGAGAAATGTATGCAGGTCAGGAAGCAACAACTAAAACTGGACATGGAACAACAGACTGGTTCCAAATAGAGAAAGGAGTACATCAAGGCTGTATATTGTCACCCTGCTTATTTAACTTCTGTGCAGAGTACATCATGAGAAACACTGGGCTGGAAGAAACACAAGCTGGAATCAAGATTGCTGGGAGAAATATCAATAGCCTCAGATATGCAGATGACACCACCCTTATGGCAGAAAGTGAAGAAGAACTAAAGAGCTTCTTGATGAAAATGAAAGAGGAGAGTGAAAAAGTTGGCTTAAAACTCAACATTCATAAAACTAAATCATGGCATCCAGTCCCATCACTTCATGGGAAATAAATGAGGAAACATTGACAGACTTTATTTTGTGGGACTTGCATATTAAAAAGCAGAGACATTACTTTGTCAACAAAGGTCCGTCTAGTCAAAGCTATGGTTTTTCCAGTAGTCATGTATGGATGTGAGAGTTGGACTTTAAAGAAAGCTGAGTGCTGAAGAATTGATGCTTTTGAACTGTGTTGGAGAAGACTTTTGAGACTTCAGGGAGATCCAACCAGTCCATCCTAAAGGACATCAGTCCTGGGGGTTCATTGGAAGGACTGATGTTGAAGCTGAAACTCCAATACTTTGGCTACCTGATGCGAAGAAGTGACTCATTTGTAAGGACCCTGATTTGGGAAAGATTGAAGGCAATTGGAGAAGGGGACGACAGAGGATGAGATGGTTGAATGGCACCACTGACTCAATGGACTTGAGTTTGAGTAAACTGCGGGAGTCAGTTATAGACAGGGAGGTCTGGCGTGCTGCAATCCATGGGGCCACAAAGAGTCGGACGTGAATGAGCCACTGAATTGAACTGAACTGAACTGAAATGTAAAAGCTGATAGGTGTTAGCTTTCTGAACTAACCTTCTATCAGTAAAATTTAATACTGTTTTGGAGGTGAGAATTACAGTATTGTCATACTGACTGCTTTTTAATCAGGATTTTAGTGCATGTAACTATTATTTTTAATCAACTTAATGCTACCATTATCTATAGCATCTCTTCTGCATAGAAGGCAGTTTGTTTTATTAGTGGAATTGTTTTGATCTTTCACCAAAACATAGTATTTTCTGTGTGTTCTGTATTTTTCAATGTTCTGATTAAAAATAAATATACGTAATATTTTTTGGCTTTTTCTCCTATGCATTCATGTGTTTAGATAACTTGTCGTGCTTTCATTTGCAAAAGATTAGAAGGTTTCAGATGTGTATTTGTGCAGTATTGCATTTCATATTAAGAAGCCAAGTTCAACAAATAAAAATTATCTTTCAGTGGATTCAACATAATGTTTGAATTGAAAACTAAACGAATGGAGAGGCTCTGAGAAATGAGTAAATTGAAAAAGATTAGAAAAATAAATGTTCTATGTTAAGATAGTTCTGGAAACTATTCCAATTATCTTTACTGGCCCTTTTTGAACCCCAGAATTGTATAAATCTTCAGGGAAATAAACATCTCTCTTTTATTTTTATCAGAATAATGGGCTTTTAAAAAAAGATATTTTATTTATTCTTTTGGCCACTCCATGTGGCATGCAGGATCATAGTTCTCCAACCTGGGATGGGACCTGGGCCCCCTGAAGTGGAAGTGTGGAGTCCCAACTACTAGATCAGGAGGCAAGCACTGAGGGAAATAAACATGTCTTGCCAACATGTAGTACTATGTAAGTGGAAGGTATAGCTATAGTTTCAGGATTTTGTTGTTTTTCCAGTTATTCATAAATAAGTTTCTGGTATATTTTACCTAATATGAGGATTCTAAAATTTATGTCATGGTGAGAAGGCCTGACATTGCTTTTTTTTTTTTTCCCGAATAATATGATAACATCAGCTCTTTACTTGTTTCTCGTCTCTTTTTCATAAAAAGACAGACAAGGAACAAGATACAATTTATCTGCTATTTGAGCCTTTTGATTGCTTGAACTTTAGATGCATAGACGTTTCAGTTAATTGTATGTCATATTAAGGAATTTTACTGTATTCTCTCCCCCATATTTCCTTTTCAAATTACTCTTCTTATAGTTGAAGGTGTCCCTTAGGGCCAAAAATATCCTGAAAGCAAAGAAAAAACACTCAGTATCAGCTTATTGCTATAGTATTTTGCTGGATCATTTGTCCGTAACCATTACTAAGAAGTATTATGCTCTTGTTTTTAAGAACATGTTGTTTTATAAGGAAGGTAACTTTACCACTTATTCTAAAATGATTTCCCCTTTGTTCTTTTGTTTGCATAACAAACTACCCTCAAATTTTGTGACTTAAAACGAAGACTGTTTTATTACATTTCATGGTTTTGTGGGTCACAAATAGGGCAGGGTTTGGTTGGGTTTTTCCTCTGTTCTACTTGGTGTCATAAAGGTCATTCAGTAGCCTGGAAGGCCCAAGATAGTTTCAGTTCTATGATTAGGGACTTGGTGGGGACGGCTGGATGTCTGGGCCCCTCTAGGACTGTGTTTGGAGTACCTACAAGTGGCCTTGCCAACAAGGTGGGTTCAGCATAGTTGGTCTTTCATGGATTCCCTGAGAACCCCAGAATTCCTATGACCTGAAAGTCACACAGGCTTGTGACTGCCATCTTTTATTGGTTAGTCTGTCCACCACCAACCTGTTGCTGGTTGGTGGTTTAGTTGCTAAGTTGCTAAGTGTGTCTGACTCTTGCGATCCCATGAATTGTAGCCTGCCAGGCTCCTCTGTCCATGGGATTCTCCAGGCAAGAATACTAGAGTGGGTTGCCATTTCCTTCTGCAGGAGATCTTCCCAACCCAGGGATCGAACCCGGGTCTCCTACATTGCAGGCAGATTCATTACCAACTGAGCTATGAGNGCCAAGTTCAACAAATAAAAATTATCTTTCAGTGGATTCAACATAATGTTTGAATTGAAAACTAAACAAATGGAGAGGCTCTGAGAAATGAGTAAATTGAAAAAGATTAGAAAAATAAATGTTCTATGTTAAGATAGTTCTGGAAACTATTCTAATTATCTTTTTTTTTTTTTATTCTAATTATCTTTACTGGCCCTTTTTGAACCCCAGAATTGTATAAATCTTCAGGGAAATAAACATCTCTCTTTTATTTTTATCAGAATAATGGGCTTTTAAAAAAAAGATATTTTATTTATTCTTTTGGCCACTCCATGTGGCATGCAGGATCATAGTTCTCCAACCTGGGATGGGACCTGGGCCCCCTGAAGTGGAAGTGTGGAGTCCCAACTACTAGATCGGGAGGCAAGCACTGAGGGAAATAAACATGTCTTGCCAACATGTAGTACTATGGAGGTGGAAGGTATAGCTATAGTTTCAGGATTTTTTTGTTTTTCCAGTTATTCATAAATAAGTTTCTGGTATATTTTACCTAATATGAGGATTCTAAAATTTATGTCATGGTGAGAAGGCCTGACATTGCTTTTTTTTTTTTTCCCGAATAATATGATAACATCAGCTCTTTACTTGTTTCTCGTCTCTTTTTCATAAAAAGACAGACAAGGAACAAGATACAATTTATCTGCTATTTGAGCCTTTTGATTGCTTGAACTTTAGATGCATAGACGTTTCAGTTAATTGTATGTCATATTAAGGAATTTTACTGTATTCTCTCCCCCATATTTCCTTTTCAAATTACTCTTCTTATAGTTGAAGGTGTCCCTTAGGGCCAAAAATATCCTGAAAGCAAAGAAAAAACACTCAGTATCAGCTTATTGCTATAGTATTTTGCTGGATCATTTGTCCGTAACCATTACTAAGAAGTATTATGCTCTTGTTTTTAAGAACATGTTGTTTTATAAGGAAGGTAACTTTACCACTTATTCTAAAATGATTTCCCCTTTGTTCTTTTGTTTGCATAACAAACTACCCTCAAATTTTGTGACTTAAAACGAAGACTGTTTTATTACATTTCATGGTTTTGTGGGTCACAAATAGGGCAGGGTTTGGTTGGGTTTTTCCTCTGTTCTACTTGGTGTCATAAAGGTCATTCAGTAGCCTGGAAGGCCCAAGATAGTTTCAGTTCTATGATTAGGGACTTGGTGGGGACGGCTGGATGTCTGGGCCCCTCTAGGACTGTGTTTGGAGTACCTACAAGTGGCCTTGCCAACAAGGTGGGTTCAGCATAGTTGGTCTTTCATGGATGCTCTGAGAACCCCAGAATTCCTATGACCTGAAAGTCACACAGGCTTGTGACTGCCATCTTTTATTGGTTAGTCTGTCCACCACCAACCTGTTGCTGGTTGGTGGTTTAGTTGCTAAGTTGCTAAGTGTGTCTGACTCTTGCGATCCCATGAATTGTAGCCTGCCAGGCTCCTCTGTCCATGGGATTCTCCAGGCAAGAATACTAGAGTGGGTTGCCATTTCCTTCTGCAGGAGATCTTCCCAACCCAGGGATCGAACCCGGGTCTCCTACATTGCAGGCAGATTCATTACCAACTGAGCTATGAGAGAAGCCCAACTTTCCTTTTGATTTACTGGTTAAATCAATCACAAACCCACTCAAATTCAAGCAGAAGAAACACAGCCCTCATCATCCACATCATTTGGTGTGTGAAGTGTTCAAGATTGCAGTCAGCTTTTAAAACCATCAAACCCTGACTTCAGGCAACTTTCCCCCATCCCTCCTTCAAACCTCTGAAATATTTTCACTTTTCTTTATTCTAGAAAGTGTGCAGTTCTATGAAATCATTTGGCTTTAAATTCATTGATAATAGAGTTTATAATTTCATGATCTATATCTTTTCTCTAGTATTTCTTGTCCAAAATAAGGGTACTGATATCTGTGTTTACCATATGAAAAAAACAGTAATACTAATAATTCTTTTTGGTGGGAAGTAACTCATTTAGTCGGAGAAGGCAATGGCACCCCACTCCAGTACTCTTGCCTGGGAAATCCCATGGACGAAGGAACCTGGTGGGCTGCAGTCCATGGGGTCGCAAAGAGTCAGACACGACTGAGCGACTTCACTTTCACTTTTTACTTTCATGCATTGGAGAAGGAAATGGCAACCCCCTCCAGTGTTTTTGCCTGGAGAATCCCAAGGGGAGCATGTTGGGCTGCTGTCTATGGGGTCGCACAGAGCTGGACACGACTGAAGTGACTTAGCAGCAGCAGCAGCAGCAGCAACTCATTTAGTAATAGATTTTATAAATCCATGATAAAATATAGATGAAAAAAAGCCGAAAATAGAATCCCAGCTTGTTAAATATATTTTACATTTTCATAGAAATATATATATATATATATTTGGCATTTGAATACACTAATTCTATGGGAGTTAAGATCATCTTCACTCACTAATAAGATCAACTTCACTCCCTAATCTTTTTAAGAGAAGATAAAAATAATTCGTTTCATTTTGGTCAAGCCTGGGAACACAAACTAGTCATGTTGTAAGTTAGCCCTGAGGATATCTGAGAATCTACTATAAATGCTTTCAATTTACAGAGTTTCAGNCAGCCTGCAGGATCCTTAGTTGCAGCATGTGGAATCCAGTTCCCTGATCAGGGATCAAACCCAGGTCTCCTACGTTGGCCAGGGAGGCCCCTGAATATATTTTTTAAATTTGAAAACCTTTCCTCTAGTATTTCTCTACCAATAATCAAGCGAGCATTGATTGACAGATTAGGCTTAATAATCCTGCCTTCCTCTTTCCTAAGTGAGCTGTTCTACTTACATTTTTGACATTTAGAAATGACTGCTTGTCGACATTGTCAGTGATATGTTGAGTAAGAAACTGTTCTTTTACATAGTTTTCCAGTCTCCCATTTTTCTTACTTTTCTTTTTCTCTTCATATTCATTGTGCTTATGGACATGAAACAATTACAGATGAATAGGAATTGTGTCTTCCCTCTATTTACTGTTCAAAGTTCATCGATGCTTTGCTTAATTTTGTAATTTCAAATTTTAGAAAATGGAGTAAAAGATGCTAATACTCTGCTTGCTAATCTTCATGACAATGAAATTGTCTCATCCAGTTAGCTCTGCCACCGGTATCCCCCCTCAATAGGGCTGGAGTCCCTCCTCCCTGACTCTATTTGGAAGAAGAGCTATAGGATATCGTAATCACATTCTGGCAATGGACGACCAGATTGTCTCTGGGATACTGTGCATTGTCCCAGGTGCTGAATTATAGTACTGTGGTATAAGGAATACTGAACTAGAATCTAGGATGCTTGGTTTATTACTTTGCAGTGGACATCAGTCTCCTGAGAAAATAACTAGAGATGTCAATTACTCCTTCTTCGCAGTCCATGTGGGTCACACAGGGCTAGAGTCATCTCCTAGATCCTGACAGAGGCAGTTGGCCCTGGCTTGACCAATCAGCATATCTCATATCCCTGGCCACAGTTCAGGGATAAGCATACTCTCCAGGTAAATGTAATAAGAATTACACTTAGCACTTTTGCTACAATTACCTATCAATTACATAGAAAGAAAGAAGTATTCTTTTTACACTGAGATTATTGAACAGAAGATAGTACTTGAGCTTCTGATTGCCGTATTTGCCACTGCTAAAGGAAAATCTTCTGTGAATAAAGTCAATTAGAAGGAAGAAGAGCTGAGAAAAAGATCAATTCCTGATTAAATTTATCAATTTAATTAAAAAGAATTGAACACTTCCAGAATTCAGAACTACTCTCTTGACTTTTCAGTTATAAAAGCAACAGGCTTTGGTTCCATTTGTAAGCAGTTCTAACACAGGCATCCTCTCTTATAGAGATAGGATTTAGATCAGTGGTTACCAGAAGTGGTAAGAGATTGCTGGCCGGGAAGGTGAACAATGCAATCCTGTCAAACATCAGCTGACCACATATGTGTGGGTCTTATTCTGGACTCTTCTGTCCAGATGATCTATATGTCTGTTCTTACATCGATACCATGCTATCTTGATTACTGTAGCTTTATAATAAGTTTTGAGTCAGGTATTCTGAGTATTTTGTCAGTTCTTGAAAATTGCATTGGCTATTATAGGTGCTTTGAATTTCCATGTATATTTTAGAATCAGCTTATTAATTTGGAAAGAATCAATATCTTAACACACTGAGTCTTCTAATCCACAAACACAGTGTATTTTTCCATTTATTTAATCTTTTTCTCTTGTTGATTTTGTAGTTTTCAGCACAAAGATATTGCACATATTTCTGTTATAAGTATGCCAAGTATTTCAGGTTTCTGATCCTATTAAAATGGTATTTTTAAATTTAAATTTTAAACTGTTTGTTGCTAGTATATAGAAATAGTTGATTTTTATATACCGATCTTGGTCCTGCAACAATGCTAAATTCATCTATTAGCTCTAGCAGTTTATTGACTTATTTAGGATTTTCAGTATACTCGATCATTTTGTTTATGGTAAACATAGTCTTATACCTTCCTTTGAACCTTTGTGTCCTTCATGTTTTTGTCTCCAGTACAATGTTGAAGATTAATGTAAATATATATATAATGAATATAAATATAAAAAGCGAGAGCAGACACCTTTGTTAGTCTTTGGAGGAACGAGTTTGTATTTTACCTTTAAATATGATGTTAAGTGTAGGGTGTTCATACATACATTTTATCAGATTGAGGAAGAAATTTCTTTTATCCTGGTTTGCCAAGAGTATGGGGGTTTTCTTGCTGCTTGACTCATGTTTTGTTTTATCATAATGGGTGGTGCTAAATTTTATCAAGTACTTTTCCTTCATATGTTAATGTAAACAATTTTTTTCTCCTTTATTCTGCTAATGTGGTGATCTATATTGATTGGCTTTTTAAGACTTCAAAATACTGAAGTATACATTTCCTTAAAACAAGAACTTTCTTTTATATAACTATAGTACAGTTATCAAAATTAGGAAATATATTTTGATACCGTGATATCTAGTTTACAGACCTGATTAAAATTCTCTAATAGGCCCACTAAAATCCTTTTGTAGGTGAAATATTTGAGATATGATCACATTTTGTATGAATGTTGTATTTCTTCCATCTCCTTTAGCCTCTAACAGTTCTGTAGTCTGTCTTTGACACTTTTGAAGAGTTGTTGTTCGGTGGCTAAGTCATGTCCGACTCTCTGCAACCCCATGGATGCAGCAAGCCAGGCCCCTCTGTCCTCCACTATCTCCTGGAGTTTGCTCAAATTTATGTCCATCGAGTCAGTGATGCTATCTAACCATCTCATCCTCTACCACCCACTTTTGCCTTCAATCTTTCCTAGCATCAGGGTCTTTTCCAATGAGTCAGCTCTTGGTGGCCAAACTATTGGAGCTTCAGCTTTAGCATCAGTCCACCCAGTGAATATTCAGGGTTGATTTCCTTTAGGATTGACTGGTTTGACCTCTTTGCAGTCCAAGAATACCGGTAAGTTATTTTTAAAATTGTGCTTCTATTTGGGTTTGTCTGATGCTTCCTCCAGTTTCCCAGGTGGCACAGTGGTAAAGAATCTGCCTGAAAATTCAGGAGATTCAAGAGATGTGGGTTTGATCCCTAGGTCAGAAAGATAACCTGCTCCAGTATTCTTCCCTGAAAAATTTCAAGTTGTTATAAAACAAAACACATGCCTACCCAATCGTCTAATAATTTCATTCCTTTGAGTCTGCTTAAGAGAAATGAAAGTGTATGTCCACACAAAAAAGAATAAGGAATAATTGAATGAACTATCTGTAGTAAATATGGCAGATTGGTCCCTAAGGTCTCTTTCATCTTCTTGTACTGTGGCAGCCTTAAAAACTAGTAACTATACTTCCTAGACCCCCTTGCTGGGCTTCCCAGGTGGTGCTAGTAGTAAAGAATCTGTCTGCCAATGCAGGAGATACAAGAGACACAGGTTTGATTCTTGGGTTGGGAAGATCCCCTAGAGAAGGAAATGGCAAACTGCTCCACTATTCTTGCCTGAAAAATTCCACAGACAGAGGAGCCAGGTGGGCTACAGTCCATGGGGTTGCAAAGAGTGGGACATGACTGAGTGTGCGTGCAAGGTGTTTCCTTATGGTTTGATCGGGTTGTGCATTTTGGACAGGATGCTAAAGAAGGGATATTATGCCACCCCAGTCAGCACTTTAGGAGGAATATGATGTTAATTGTCCTATTATTGGTGATGTTAACTAGTACTTCCAGATTCCTCCACTGTAGAGTGACTATTTTTCTTTATCATTAGTTTTTATCTTGTAGAGACTTTGTGAATGTGTTTCTCACCATACTTTTGGCCATTAATTTTATCATCCATTGGTGATTCTTGCTTTGCTGACTAAAGTCCGTCTAGTCAAGGGTATGGTTTTTCCTGTGGTCATGTATGGATGTAAGAGCTGGACTGTGAAGAAGGCTGAGTGCCAAAGAATTAATGCTTTTGAACTGTGGTGTTGGAGAAGTCTCTTGAGAGTCCCTTGGACTACAAGGAGATCCAACCAGTCCATTCTGAAGGAGATCAGCCCTG
>SJYW01005949.1:893013-915820 GCA_006410735.1 Raphicerus campestris
TGGAGAAGTCTCTTGAGAGTCCCTTGGACTGCAAGGAGATCCAACCAGTCCGTTCTGAAGGAGATCAGCCCTGGGATTTCTTTGGAAGGAATGATGCTAAAGCTGAAACTCCAGTACTTTGGCCACCTCATGCGAAGAGTTGACTCATTGGAAAAGACTCAGATGCTGGGAAGGATTGGGGGCAGGAGGAGAAGGGGACGACAGAGGATGAGATGGCTGGATGGCATCACTGACTCCATGAACGTGAGTCTGAGTGAACTCTGGGAGATGGTGATGGACAGGGAGGCCTGGCGTGCTGCGATTCATGGGGTCGCAAAGAGTCGGACACGACTGAGCAACTGAATTGAACTGAACTGCACTGCCTGAAGCAATTACTACTGTGATGGTTGACAAATAGTAATTTTCTAACATTTTTACAGTGTCTGAAATCCACCATAAAAAGAATTTTCTTCTGTTCCCTATTTATTCATATAAAGTGTATATATACACATATCAATAGATACAGTGTATCAGCACAGATGCATGTGTTCTTATTTCATGGATTTTAGCCCATTACTCTCATTATTTATTTATTTTGCTCAAACTGATAAGAGAAGTCTCTTCAAGACGGCTGTTCTGTCCACCTGGTATCCTATTTTGAGAACCTCCTTACTTTTTGTACCAGATGTTTGTTTTGAGGAGGCAGAATTCTAAGACGGTCCCTGAGACTTCTGCCCCCTGGTGAAAAAACTTGGCATAATCCTTTCTTCCTCTTGGCATAATCCTCTAAGGAGTCATTCCCATGATTGGGTTACATGATATAAAACTGTTACATTGCATAAATCTCTCTGCAGGGATTGTCCTTCTGGCTTTGAAGAAGAAAGCTATCAGGAAGTAAGAGGGTCATAAAGGACCTTCCGACAGCTTCTGGGACGTGAGAGAAAGCACCACTGACCGCCAGAAAGGAAAATGGGGGGTTCAGTCCTCAGTCACAAGTAAACAACCTGAGCAGACTTGGAAGACGACTCTGAACCCCAGATGAGAATGTAGCCTGGCTGGTCCTTTGATTTCCGCCCAGTGATATGCTGAGCCTTAATCCATTTGAGCTATGCCTGGACTTCTGATCTGCAGAAATGGTGAGATAACAAATGGCTGTTATTTTTACATGCTAAGTTTCTGGTGATTTGTTATGCAGTAATAGCAAACTAATACAAGGTTCCACCCTCCCTTGTGCCCTTCCTGCCCAAGTCCTAGAATCAGTCATTTTTTCAAGGAGTCTTCCAACAATGAGAAAGCTGGCTATAGTGCTATATAAATAATAAGCCTGGCTATAATTATATAAATTTATATCCACACACACACTCACATACACACTTTCTATATGTTAGAACGAAAATACAAACTTAGCTCTCTATCTATATATGCCTCTAATCCTCTTTTTCTCTTCTTTAACCTTTTATTCTTTTCTTTATCAGTTTTTGCTGATATAATTTAATTCATATCTATTGCTTATACCATGAAATCTGTTTAACTTTCCTCTTTCTCTTTTCAAAAACCATCTTTTAATTTCATTCTCTGTTGTTTGCCCTGTTCCTATTTCACAAATTTCCTCTTTCAATTTATTCCTTCTATTTTTTGGTTTAATTTGCTCTTCTTTTATATCTTCTTGAGGTAGAATCTTAGGTTTGAAAGAAAAGATTTTTTTTCTACACAAGCACTTAAAGCTATAACTTCCTTCCCTCTAGTTATTGCTAATCCCACAAATTTTGATAAATTGTGTTCTCATTATAATTTTGTTCAAATGTTTGCTAACTTTCTTTATGACTTCTTTGTGTGATGTTTAGAATACTTTTTCATTTCCAACTGTTTGGAAATTTTTTGATATTTAAATTAGTAATTAATTTCTAATTCTATTGTAACTGAAAAGCACTCCATGAGACTTTTTTCATTTTAAATTTCTTGAAATGTGTTCTGTATTTCAGTATATGCCTTTTGATAAATGTTCCATGTGGATTTCAAAAGAATGTATTTTGTTTCTTTATCAGTTAGGTAAAATTAGTAGTGTGGTAAAGTTACTTCTATTCTTAACAATTATCTGTCTCTTTGTTTATCAGCTACTGAGAAAGGAAAGTTGAAATCACCAATTATAATATAAATTTGTCTATTTCTCATTTCAGTTCTGTCATTTAACTTTGTTATTAGATACATACATATTAAGATTTTTATATCTTTTAGAGAAATTCATTTTTAATCTTTATGTAAAATACTTCTATATTTTTAGCAATATTTCTTGTATTGAAGATTATATTATCTGATATTAATATAGCTTCTTCGGTTTTTTATGATTAGAGTTTTCATAATATAGCTTTCCATTCTTTTTTAAAAATTAGCTTTATTGTGCTATAATTTACATACTGTAAAATTAACCCCTTTAAAGTATACAAGTGGCTTTTAGTATATTCAGAGTTATGTAATTACTGCCTCTATTTAATAATAGAACATTTTGCCACCCCTAAAAGAAACCATGCACCCATTAGCAATCATTTCTCCTTCCACCTAGCCCTTGGCAACCACTAATTTACTTTCTGTCTTTATAGATTTGCTTATTCCAAACATTTCATGTAAATGAAATCATACAATACATGGCCTAGTGTGACTGGTTCTATAACTTAGCATGTTTTCAAGATTTATTCATGTTGTAACAGGTATCAGGGCTTTATTCCTTTTATGGCTAAATAATATCAGGACTATAATCCATTTTAAATTGTCTTTTTGTGGACAGTATAAATTAGGAGTTCAGCTTTGTTGTTTTACAGGCTCAGATAGTAAAGATTCTGTCTGCAATACAGGAAACATGACTCAATCTCTGGGCTGGGAGGATCCCCTGGAGAAGGGAATGGCTGTGCACTCCAGTGTTCTTGCCTGGAGAATCCCCTGGACAGAGGAGCCTGTGGGCTACAGTCCATGGAGTCGCAGAGTCGGACACAACTGAGTGACTAACGCTTTAACTTTTCATACATTTAGCTCAGTACTTCTTGTTGAAAAAACCATTTTCGCCCAATAAATCATCTCGGTATCCTTGTCAAAATCAGTTGACCTTAAATGTAGTCAACTGATCACTTAGACTCCCAATTCCTTTCATTGATCTGTCTGTCCTTATGCCAGTGCCATATTGTCTTAATTATTGCTGCTTTGATATCAGGGGAAAAGTTTTGATATCAGGAAATGTGAGTCCTCTGACTTTGTTCTTTTTAAAGATGGTTTTGTCTAATCTGAATCTCTTCATTCTGTATGAATTTTAGAATGAAAAATTTAGAAATTTTTGTCAATTTCTGCAAAAAAAAGGAAGACAACTGAGATTTTCTTTCATGATGTGATGTCAATGAGCTCTAGCACACATTAAGATGGTTTAATACTACCATCTTTCTATGCATTTTAGCTCTCTGGTTTTTTGTTTCCTTTTTCCCTTTATTCCATGCCTTTTTATAAGTTGAATTATCTTAGAAGTTTGTTTAGTCTTCTCTATTGAATTATTTCCTATACCTCCACATTCTACTTATACCCCTAGCCCAAAGCAATCATTAGTCTATTTTCTATTCCTATGATCTGCCTTGTTGACTTTTCATATAAATGAAATCACACATTTTTTCTTTTGTGTCTGGCTTCTTTCAGAAAATACACTATTATTTGAGATTTGTCTGTTCTTTTTTTTAATACCCTTTTTTTCTATCTCTACTTCAGCTTTAACAGTTTCCTTATTCAAGTCCACTTATTCTTTTTTCTGCAGTGTCTAGTATACTAAGTCCAGTGAATTTATTTCAGATATTTTAATTTTCAGATTCAGATGTTTGACTTGACTTTTTTTTATAGTGTCCATGTCTTTCTTCATTGCATATATGTTTTCCTAAATCTTTACAGTTATTAAAGCTGATTTGTAGTCCTTTTCTGTTAATTCTGGCTTTGCTTCCATTAACTAATTTTCTTCTGGTTATGGGTCACATTTTCCTGATTCTTGTACTTCCAGTAAATTTTTATTATGTCCCTTCTATTGTGAATGTCATCATATAAAGTATATTAATTTTTTTAATCCTTTTTTGAAGAAGGTTGCGTTTTATTCCTGAGAGCAGTTACGCTACTGCATCTCCCCTTAATCTTTCTGAGACTTGTCTCTAAGCTTTGCTAGAACTTGTGTAGCATAACCTATATGTAGTGGTAATTTGGCTCTAGCATTGGCAGAGCTTATCTTCAGCCTCTACTGAATGCCCAGTTGTTCAAGGATGTTTCTCTGCTCACTCATGTACAGACATTGAATGTCTTCTAATTCTATTACTCTAGTGGTTTTTCAGCTTATAGTTCCCAAGTCTTCTGCATTACCAGCAGATTTTTTTTACCATCTGAGCCACCAGGGAAGCCCTTTCTAATTTTTTCAGCTTGTAGTTCCCTGGTAGTTGTCCTTATATGGCTTCACTGAGTGTCACTCATGCAATGCAGTGAAGTATTGCACCAAAGACTCAAAGGGATCCCTATGAAGATTTCTTGAGCTCTTATTCCTGTGCACTTCCCATTCTCCTGTTTTCTGTGCCACAGATTCTAGCTGCCTCAGCTCCCTTCACCCCTGACCTCTGTCTTTTAGTTCAGTGAGACAACTGTGCTTTGCTTAGGTTCTCTCTCCTCCCGCATGGCCAGGAAGTTGCTTCCATGCAGTCAGTCTGAGTAATTGTAGGTTTACTTTGCTTGTTTTCCATCTCTCAGAGATAACAGTCCTGAACTGCCTATAATCCAATTTCTGAGGATAGTTGTTTCAAACAATTTACCCAGTTTTCTAGTGTTTTACCACAAGAAAGTCTAGTACCAGCACATTATCATGGCAAAAACTTTTAACTTCCAAGACTGTACATATTTAAATCAGAAATTTCTTTTCCAAGAGATATTTTATCACTTTAAAAAGTATTTTTAAATGACTTTTAAATTGGAATATTAAAATAAAGGGATATTAGAGTAAATTGAAAATAAATGTGAGAAATCAGCAAGGTATTTTACTGTAGTTACCTTAATGGAGGGCAATAAAAAAACAAAACTTTGACCCAAATAGTAATTAGGAGCTTATGTCAAGATTTTTGAGTGACTTTCCCTCCCATTTTAATCTCTTCCTGCATCTTCTAAAGAGAAGCCATTCATTTGCAAAATATTTTTCTTCTAAAAAGAAATTATTTTGAAAGAGGGTTTATATTTGATTTAAGACAGTTATTTGGAGAATACATAAGTAGAAAAAATGTATCTTAAGTTATTCTTTAAGTGGAAATTGCATTGGCTAATTACATGGGCTCACTATAAATGTAAAGTCCAGCTTTCCTCTATCAATCTGATAATAGTACTACTAATAAGAGCTAATACTTATATATATTTTATTATGTCCCAGGTAATCCAAGTGCTTTATATGCTGTGCTGTGCTTAGTTGCTCAGCCGTGTTCAACTCTTTGTGACCTTATAGACTGCAGCCCTCCAGGCTCCTCTGTCCATGGGGATTCTCCAGGCAAGAATATTGGAGTGGGTTGCCATGCCCTCCTCCAGGGGATCTTCCCAACCCAGGGATACAACCCTGGGTCTCCCCCATTGCAGGTGGATTCTTTACCATCTGAGCCACCAGGGAAGCCCAAGAACACTGGAGTGGGGAGCCTATCCCTTCTCCAGGGGAACTTCCTGACCCAAGAATCGAAGGGAGTCTCCTGCATTGCAGGTGGATTCTTTACCAGCTGTGCTACCAGGGAAGCCCAGTGCTTTGTATATGTTAATATGTATCTTGCTTAATAAGCCTATGAGGTAAATGTTATAATTTACTTACTCTGCCGATGAAGAAACAGACCTACAGAGAGATTAAATAATTTTTCCAAGGTCACACAGCTAGAATGATTCAAATATATTCTGAATAAATTTTGGAGGTGCTTCTGACCTAGCCAAAAAGCAGACTTCACTAAATGAGGTAATCATTTACATTTACAATCCCTTTTGATTGCTGGCTCAAGGCCCAAACTCATACTCATACCTAAGGAAGATCTTGCCAGATTAAGTCAACTGGAATGTTGCCTGCATTCATTGTATAAAATTTGTATCATCACACATATCCTGTAACTTAGGCTAGCTTTGGGGCAGAAGTGGTCATTCATATCAACAGTATAATTTGGGTTGAAAAAACTGATGATCTGGTAGCATCACAATAGCTTTATTTAAGGCATTGTTCATGTCTATTTAAATGAAAACAAAGTTCTAGGTTGGTTCACTGAAAGAAATCTTATCTTTCCTTATAGGGTTGGAGGTTGAGAGACTTGGAAAGTAGCTATGCTTTTTGAATTCTTGGCAGGAGACAAATCTTCCTTTCAGCACATAGAATATTAGTGGTTGAACTCTGTATGTGTTAAAAGCCCCCAGAAGAGAATTGCTCATCTTATTTGTTAGAGAATCTAGTGTAACAACAGACAGGTTCCAAATCGGGAAAGGAGTACTTCAAGACTGTATATTGTCACCCTGCTTATTTAACTTATACTCAGAGTACATCATGCAAAATCCTGGGCTGTATGAAGCACGAGCTGGAATCAAGATTGCCGGGAGAAATATCCGTAATCTCAGATATGCAGAAAACACCACCCTTATGGCAGAAAGCAAAGAAGAACTAAAGAGCCTCTTGATGAGAGTGAAAGAGGACAGTGAAAAAGTTGGCTTAAAACTCAACATTCAAAAAAGGAAGATCATGGCATCTGGTCCCATCACTTCAAGGCAAATAGATGGGGAAACAATGGAAACAGTGACAGACTTTATTTTCTTGGACTACAAAATCACTGCAGATGGTGACTGCAGCCTTGAAATCAAAAGACACTTCTCCTTGGAAGAAAAGCTATGGCCAACCTAGACGGCATATTAAAAACAGAAACATTAGTTTGCCAACAAAAGTCCATCTAGTCAAAGCTATGGTTTTTCCAGTAGTCATGTATGGATGTGACAGGTGGACTGTAAAGAAAGCTGAGCAGTGAAGAATTGATGCTTTTGAACTGTAGTGTTGGAGAAGACTTTTGAGAGTCCCTTGAACTGCAACCAGTCCATCCTAAGGGAAATCAGTTCTGAATATTCATGGGAAGGACTGATGTTGAAGCTTAAACTCCAATACTTTGGCCACCTGTTCCAAAGAACTGACTCATTGGAAAATACCCTGATGCTGGGAAAGATTGAAGGAGGGAGGAGAAGGGGATGACAGAGGATGAGATGGTTGGATGGTATCAGCGACTTAATGGACATAAGTTTGAGTAATCTCCAGAGTTGATGATGGACAGGGAAAACTGGCACACTGCAGTCTGTGGGGCTGCAAATAGTTGGACATGACTGAGCGACTGAAATGAAGCATGTTTAGTCTACCCATTTAGTAATTCAGCAGAGTTCACTAGCCAGCTCAAATGTGAACTTTTTTTCCATATCCCATCTTTATTTTATTCTTGAGCTTATTTGCCAGTCATTCTCCACAACACAGAAAACTGAATTGTTGTATGAGTATGTAGCAATGCTAAGACAGGAATGGGCTTCCCATGGCACTAGTGGTAATGAACCCACCTGCTAATGCAGGAAATGCAGGTTCCTTGGGGAGATCCCCTGGAGAAGGGAACAGCAACCCACTCCAGTATTCTTGCCTAGAGAATCCCACGGACAGAGGAACCTGATAGGCTATGGTCAATAGGGTCACAAAGAGTCAGACATGACTGAAGTGACTTAGCACACATACACGCAAGACAGAAACACTTAATTTTGTAAACTTTGGGGAAAAACCTCAAAGAGAATTACTTTAGCTCTTTTGTATTTTATCATCATACGTATCCTGTAACTGAAACCATGATTTAAAGTGGGAGCAGCAGGCTTTGGAGATTAGGTGGGGTTGAATGAGGCTCAGCATACCGTCTCTGAAAACATATTTTGATAAATATTTCTTCTGGGAAACCAGGGAACTGAATAATTTAAAACTTTCATATGGTACTGGGCAGGGCAATGTCTAATAGCTACAGCTAATAAATTGGTTTCGGAGAACTGGAATACGTAATGGAAGCGTGAGAAAGCATTGAATTGTTATGCACATTAATACCAATCTGATATATTTGTAAATGTATGACATTAATAATCTAAGTACATAAATGAACATAATTTTATGATTATGAAATAAAGGACCTAATTTCTAAGAAAATCTTGTGAATTAAAAGGAGTCAAATATTTCAGATCACCATTGTTTAAAAAGTCATCTTGGAACTTCCCCAGTGGTCCAGTGGTTAAGATTCTGCATTCCCAATGCTGGGGCCCCAAGTTCGATCCCTGGTCAGGGAACTAGATCCTGTACACCTCAGCTAAGAGACCGTATGCTATAACTAAAAGATGCTGTATGCTGCAACTAAGACCCAGTGCAGCCAATAAATACATATTTTTAAAAGTCATTGTGACAATTATGGAAATATTTTAAATTAGCAGAACTATTTTCCAAAGTCTAAGTCAATAAAAAAATCCCCATTGCAATTTTGAAGATGAGTTAATTCATCTGAAAATAGGACAGTTTTTGCCAGGAATTTTAACACACAAAATCTGTTAACATACAGAATCATATTTGGTAACCAATTATTTGCAATGCAGATCAAACCTGCCTAAAGGACAGAAAATGTTCACTAAGAACTTAATAAACAAAAAGTCAATATTTGTAAATATGCTATTAATTGAGATATTATGGGTTTGAAAATTGTCAATAAAAACTATAACACAGGAATTTAAAGACATCTTTACATTTTTTCTTATTTACTCAAAAAGTGTTTTAAATTAACTTTATCATTTAATTCCCTGAATTAAGTTTTCTTAGCAGGTGGGCACATTCCATTGCTAACTTACCGGTTATTTGGGTCTCTCGCCAACTAAAGTATTTCTAAATACAGGCTATTTATACAAACTGCTCAGGGGTGAGCTGTTAGCCCTCAGCTGCTCATGTCTTCAAAGATAAATTACTCTACCACATGAGGTGCAAATAACATCAAGTCTATTTCCATTTTTCCAATTTAAATGGAAACTGCTTAAACCCCTTCAAGCCAGATGGGAAGGAAATCCTATAGTACACTCTTGGTGTTCCCTCAACTCCTTTGCTCATCCAAAAATTGTGGTGGCTTTTTATCCAACAAAGAGGTCCATCCACTTTCACTTCTATCTGGAGAGGAACTTTGTGTCTTAAGAGCTGCTGTTGTTTTGCGGTCATTGTTCCCTGCTGCTACACACTGTCCCTTGGGTATGCCACTTGACTTTCCAGAGCTGCAGGGAAGTCACCCTCCACAAATGTCTGATGCAGGTCATCCTAAGCTTTCAAAGGAGATGACATCTGAAAGGGGCTCCACTTTATCCAGGGTTTCTTCCCTGGGCTCTCTATACATTACTTAAGTATCCAGAGGTGCTGTGCTTGAGCTGATTAGAGGGTCAGCCCATCACAAAACACGCAACTCTTGTTCCTCTTTCCAGTCTCAGAAATTTGGAGAGCCTGCTTGGAGGCAATGTCCAGCCTCCTTTCCCCTCTAGCTCCAAAGACACACAGTGTTTAGTCCACACCCTTTATCAGAAAACAGAACTTGCTTGCCTTTGAGTTGGGTCGAGATTATTTTTAATGAGATATACAGTCTCTGCTTCCCTGATCAGTCATCCTGCCTAGGATAATCCAAGAGAATCTCTGGCATCTATCTTGCTAACACAACAAATTCATAACCACCGCTACTACCGACACAACGCGATTCTAAACAGAAGGTAAATCTTCGGTGGCCACCCCACCGCTTTTATAGCATTGTGTAGCATGAGTATCACCAAATAAATTGGTTTCGGAGAACTGGAATACATAATGGAAGCGTGAGAAAGCATTGAATTGTTATGCACATTAATACCAATCTGATACATTTGTAAATGTATGACATTAATAATCTAAGTACATAAATGAACATAATTTTATGATTATGAAATAAAGGACCTAATTTCTAAGAAAATCTTGTGAATTAAAAGGAGTCAAATATTTCAGATCACCATTGTTTAAAAAGTCATCTTGGAACTTCCCCAGTGGTCCAGTGGTTAAGATTCTGCATTCCCAATGCTGGGGCCCCAAGTTCGATCCCTGGTCAGGGAACTAGATCCTGTACACCTCAGCTAAGAGACTNGGAGTCAAATATTTCAGATCACCATTGTTTAAAAAGTCATCTTGGAACTTCCCCAGTGGTCCAGTGGTTAAGATTCTGCATTCCCAATGCTGGGGCCCCAAGTTCGATCCCTGGTCAGGGAACTAGATCCTGCACACCTTAGCTAAGAGACTGTATGCTCTACATATTTTAAAACCTCTACTGTTCCCAATGAACCACCTGTATCTTCTCTTAAGTAATGAATTTAGATAACAATTTCTTTTCATCTGTTCTCCAGGTAGGAACTAGAGCAGTACTGTTTAGTAGAGCTTTCTGTGATGATGAAAGCATTCTCTGTCTGTGCTATTCATTTATTTATTTATTTATTTTTTCAGTGTTACAGCTCTATTTTATTTAGAAGATAGCAGGAAAATGGGAGAGAGAGAGAAAGAGCGCACGCATGTGGGAGAGGAAGAGAGAGAGAGAGAGAGAGAGAGAGTGCTTTGGCTCTTAAGATAGCAGGAGAATGGGAGAGAGAGAGACAGAGAGAGACAGAGAGAGAGCGTGCACGCACGTGGGAGAGGAAGAGAGAGAGCGCTGTCTGTGCTATTTAATATGGCAGCCACTAGGCCCAGGAGGCAATTCAGCATTTGACACGTGGCACATACAACTGAGAAAAAGAATTTTTAATTTTGCTTGATTTTAAATAAATTTAAATGCATGCATGGCTAACAGCGAATGCATTGAAAGTGTCTGCCTTAATTACTCTTTATGAAAGACATTAATCAAAATTCATTTCCAGAGTAAATTTTTTTTCTGAACTCTGACTCTGAGTGGAAACTCCTCTTCAAATCAAGCCAAACAAATACTTCATCTGGTATTTTAAAAAGACACACATGCTGGAAATATGTATTTTTGTTCTTTTATCAAAACAAAAGNTTTCCAGAGTAAATTTTTTTTCTGAACTCTGACTCTGAGTGGAAACTCCTCTTCAAATCAAGCCAAACAAATACTTCATCTGGTATTTTAAAAAGACACACATGCTGGAAATATGTATTTTTGTTCTTTTATCAAAACAAAAGATTATTATAAACTTTAGAACCAGATATTTTTGCTGGATAATCCTTACCCATCAGCCTTTCCCTCTTGCACAGCATGCCTCTTATAAGTTAAACATTTGCAGTGGTAACATAAATAATTTCTCTCCAAAATTAACACACACCGAATTTCAAGTGCAGAGGGACATTCTTCACCCCCACAACCCATCTTTCTGTCAACATAACCTGTCTCACAAAGCTGTTCTATGAATTGACTCACTTATGAATGTGTTATTTGCCTCTTAAGAATAAGACTCTACTGTGTAGAGAAATTGGACATTAAAAATAAATGTGAACTGATGTTATTTCTTTGGGCTTACTATCTCTTTGACAACTTGCCTTCAACTTAAACAGGGCTGAACTTGGTTAAGAGTTTCATCTAACAGATTTCGGTTTCTGTCCTACCCGCAAACTAAATATATATGAAGCTCAATTGTCTTCAGTGGGAGGTATTTTAATTTACCACAAGACCACAGTTTGCCCATGGTTATTTTTAGAAGCCTGTTCATATTGGACAATTGTTTACTCTGCCACAGGGGCTAAAGTTAGCTGCCAAAAATCCATTTATCTTCCCGCTCATTCACTGGGCCCTCAGTCTCTAAAATTATTTTCTTAAGTGTCTGACCACTCAGGAATAACTCCAGTGTTCAAACATCATACATTTTGGGGTAGCTGAAAAGTGAATCTGCAAAAAAGAATGATTTGTTTTTTCTTGTTTGTGTCAAAAAGGCTATGAAATTTCACTTGGAAAAGATGTCTATATTTAGGAAGTCTAGTTTATGCAACTTGTGGTCAGTAGGTCTTTTAATAAACAATTGGTGTACCTGAGTCTTCAGTTAATGTGATTTAAAAGCTAGCTCTGAGGAACCTGTTTGAATAGAATTACAATGCAAATGCATTTACTCATTTGCCCAGCAAATTATTTTCTACTGGAATGAAAGATTACAGTTGATTTCAAGAATGTATTTTGCCCCAGACTGTCTAATATAGTCACCTGGGGGATGCACCATGGCTATAATAATAATTTATTCAAGAACTCAAAGCTGCTGTATAGCCTATACAAGTATCATGGAAAATCCATACTTCATTTAAAATGCTTGTACTGAAAAAGTCATACATATGAGTGTGCATCAGCAACGTACCAACAAGGATGTGTACTACTCAAATGCCAAGAAATTCAGGCTGAGGCTTTAGAAGTTTTCTTCTGTGGGTCTGAGCGTTAAAAAAAAATTACATTCTGAAGGAAGCATATTTGTACCAAACCGTAGTAACACTGCATCACTGGGTTGGTCTCTGCGCCCAAATTGGGATTGATTAAATCTCTCATTCACACCACTCTATGACTAGGGACAAGCACATGAGAAATGCATAGATATAAATTATTTATTTCTATTGTACTTAGCAGAATGGGATCTGTGCCCTTTAAAAATTAACTACATAGATACTGAGATGGGTAACTTGGAGTCAGTGAAGGGTTTATTATACTGAGCATGTTTCCTGGTTTCACCAAAGAAGTGATAGAAATAAAGGGACTCCTATCATGGCAAGAACGTTGCTGAAGGGGGGAAATTAACTTCCTAAAGGAAGTAATGAGATGCAAAGACAACTCTTGGAGAATTGATAAAATCCCTGTCCCTAAAATATGTCAAAAAACAGGGTACTCCTCATTTGTCTGATAGGAGGATCTTAAATGCAACTTCTCTGGAAATAGGGCTGTACTACAACTAAGGCTGGGAGTCGCCTGTGTGGGGCTATAAGTTTGAGATATAGCTGTTTCCCCATGTGTCCCTTTGCTGTGTACCCTGCCACAGACCTTANCAGATAGGAAAAGGAGTACGTCAAGGCTATATACTGTCACCCTGCTTATTTAACTTATATGCAGAGTGCATCATGAGAAATGCTGGACTGAAAATTGAAGTTCTCGAAGGAGAGGAAAGAGAGAGGTGGAAAAGAAGAAATGTTTAAAGATACCTTGACTCCAAATTTTCCAAGTTTGATGAAAACTATATAGTTTTCAAAAAGCTCAATGAACCCTAAGCAAAAGAAAAAAACACATCAAAGTACATTATAATCAAATTACTCAGTCAGCAACAAAGGAAGAAATTTTAAAACAGCCAGAGAGAAGGAGAAAAGATATGTGCTAAGAAAGAAGATAAAGATGATGGTATTTTTTCACTGGAAATAGGGTAAACAAGAAGATGGTGAGTAACATCTTTAAAGTAGGAAAGAAAAACCTGTCAACCTTGAATTCTATATGCAGAAAAATGTAGTAAACATAGCTATCATTCTCGAAATTTTACTCTTATTGATTTTTAGATCCTCTCTTCTGCCAGTCACTCCCGTGTCCTCAGGCCCCAGGAAATCACAGATCCTTTCTCTGTCACAATTGATGTTTTCATTCCCTAGGATCTTACATAAAAGGAATCATATACGTATGCTTTTTCTCTGACACCTTTCACTGGACATTATATTTTGAGATTTATCCATGTTGTATGTATGAATGGTTCACTCCTTTTCAGTGCTGAGCAGGATTTTATTTTATAAATATACCACAGTTTATCCATTTGCTTGTTGATCAATACTTTGAGTTGTTTCCAGTTTGGGCTATCACAAATAAAGATGCTATGAAGATTCCCCTGTGATGTATGCCTTCCTTTCTTTTGAATAAATACCTAGGAGAAGAAAGGCTACATCATATACCAGGTGTATATTTAATATTTTATGAAACTGCCAAGCCATTTTTGAAACTTCTAAATGACCTAGTGAGATCAGAATAATTATTCCATTCCCAAAGAAAGAGTAGTAATAAGACCTGTTTATATTTGTTTAGTCAACAATTTTCTAAATATATATCAATAATAAATGTGTGTTAGAGATGTGATTAACTTAACGAAATTTGAGTTAGGATTTGCTAGTCCTGATAACAGCATGGGCTTCTTTTACCTGGCCCTGAAAGAAAGAAATTCAGGCATTAAAGTGACATTCCTGTATTGACTGCCTAGATATCAGAATAAAATAATTTTATCCTTATATTGAACCAAAATCTTTGGGGGCTTGTTAATTTCAAGCTGAGTTATTCTTTGACATTTTGAACTTCACTAAAAGAAAATCTTTAATGCATTTCAGAACTGATGAACAAACTGTCAAGTTGTAAGGACATGTCTTCTCTTGAGTTCTTGTATATCACGGGGCCTCAATGCAATTAAGTGAAGTTGAAAGAGTTAAGAACAATTTGCCTATTTCAATGGTCTTTGTCTGCAGGGACCAAATTCTATTTAAACACTATGTTCCAGGTTGTATTTCTGTTTCAGAAACAAGGCCCAGATTGTCTCTTTAACCTGTTATTGTCCTTGTTTTGATTGTGATTTTTCCTTCCATAAAGGAATTTGCCCCCAAATCTAAATGGAGAGTATTCCAAAACCCAGGAAGAATTAGTTTAGCAATTCTTCCTGTCTACCCTCACTCTCAATGACTTCACAGAGTGATGAAGAGGTGGGCAGAAGGGAAGCCTGTGTAGAAAGGAACTCTCTGAGCAGGTTATTCTCCATTTGTCATCTCAGACTCTGTCTCTGTCTTCTTCCTCCTGCTCTGTGTCCAAGGAGGTTGGCCTCTACCAACTTCATCTCACTTGTTCTCTTTCCCTCTGGCTTTTAATTGAGATTGTTGTTCAGTTGATAAGTCATGTCTAACTCTTTGCAACTCCATGAACAGCAGCACGCCAGGCTCCCCTGTCCATCACCATCTCCCAGAGTTTGCTCAAACTCATGTCAGTTGAGTTGGTAATGCCATCCAACCATCTCATCCTCTGTTGTTCCCTTCTCCTCTTGCCTTCAATCTTTCCCAGAATCAGGGTCTTTTCCAATATTGCAGTGAATATTCAGGGTTGATTTCCTTTAGGACTGACTGGTTTGATCTCTTTGCTGTCCAAGGGACTCTCAAGATCCAATGGGCAAAAAGATATCACACCCGGGACTCCGTCTGCTACCCCCGGTCACCCTCCTTGCCTGGCTGTGCTATTGGCTGAGGTTGCCTGCACCTCCCCTCAGCCACACTCCTCTTGGGCCACCACCTTCCCATAGCTGCACAGCTCTGCTAAGGTTCTGGTTCCTTCACCTCACCATTCAGGCTTAGCAATGGAAACGGCTTCCCAGCATTGCTAATCCTAGGTGCTTCACCATCCCTTAACTTTTCCCTTGACCCTGATCTCACCTCTGTCAATAGTCCTCTTATTAACCTTCTGGCCCTAGTGTGCCAGCAGTTTCCGGTTGTTATTCTGACACATACTTCTGTTCTGATGTCAAGATTCCTACCAAATTTCTCAGCATCATGTTATGGTTAAAAGTTGGGATATGAAAGTCTTTCAAGTTAGAGATCCTGCTTTGAAAGAGAAGCCTTTTAAAATGTAGAAGTTTAACATGACTGAAGGTATTTGATACTAAAATGGTTATTGTCTTTTTTCTCAGTGAGTTTTGGGAACATATTTGAGTTAATTAGACTGACTGTCCAAAGAGTATCTTGTCTTCTTACTTTTCAGAATACACTCATAAAAAGTTCTGGGGCATGCTGGTCTCAACTTAGACCATCTTCTCCCCACCTCTCCTTAAGAGTCCTCCAGATAAAGCTCACTCATGTGATAAAGGACCTTGGATAAAGGACCAAGTCAATATGTTTTCTTTATTTCCAAACACATTTGCTAAGTTAGGGGAAGTCAAAGAAGCTGGTATTCTAACCCTCCATGTGTGCTTGTGTGCTAAGTTGCTCCAGTCGTGTCCGACTCTTAGCGACTCCATGGACTGTATAGCCTGCCAGGCTCCTCTGTCCATGGGATTCTCCAGGCAAGAATACTGGAGTGGGTTGCCATGACCCCCTCCAGGGGACCTTACCGAATGAATGTGGATGTCAAAGTCACTCATGTGAAAGTTGTTCAGTTGTGTCCAACACTATGACCCCGTGGACTGTAGCCCGCCAGGCTCCTCCGTCCATGGGATTCTCCAGGCAAGAATACTGGAGTGGGCTGCCATTTCCTTCTACAAGGGATCTTCCCAACCCAGAGATTGAACCCAGGTCTCCAGCATTGCAGGCTGATTCTTTACCGTCTGAGCTACCAGCGAAGCACAGATATCAAACCCATGTCTTTTACGTCTCCTGCATTAGTAGGTGGGTTTTTTATTACTAGCACCACCTGGGAAACCCATTCTAACCCTGCATACTGCTTGCCAAATTCTATTCCATTTCATCCCTCTTCTCATTCCCACCTCTTTTGATTTCTTACAAAAGTGGTTTTTCTTCCTTTTCCTTGTACTTCTGCTCTTACTATTTGATGACCCAAATTCCAAGGCTGTCTCAATCACATGTGAGGTCCATCACAGGAAGGTATAACCAATGGGAACTAAAGTTCTCAAGTTTGCAGGCATTTTAAATTTAAAATATTCATGTGAGTAGATTCACGATTATTCCCCCAAATAACATAACTCTCAATCATCTAAAATCCATAATGCCTCTTGATTGGGAGAATAAGATTTGGAATTACCACTAATGTATTAGGAATTAAGCATAACTAGCAGTCTTGCTTATTTATTACTGATCTACATTTAACAGCTTTGGCCATTACAAATAATTGTATGCTTTATTTTGGCACACACAAAAATTGTTTTTGATTCACTGAAAACTGAGCATACCTGTGGGACTGCAAGGAGATCCAACCAGTCAATCCTAAAGGAAATCAGTCCTGAATGTTCATTGGAAGGACTGATGCTGACGTTGAAGCTCCTATACTTTGGCTACCTGACGTGAAGAACTGACTCATTGGAAAAGACCCTGATGCTAGGAAAGATTGAAGGCAGGAGGAGAAGGGGACAACAGAGGATGAGATGGTTGGACAGCATCACCGAGTTGATGGACATGCGTTTGATCAAGCTCTGGGTGTTGGTGAGGGACAGGGAACCCTGGTGTGCTGCAGTCCATGGAGGGGCAAAGAGTTGGACACGATCTGAACTGAACTGATACCTGTGGGAGTGTCAAATATTTAAATGTCATTCAAGTGCGTTTGTAGTACAAAATATGTCAAGTTACTCCAGGGAACAACTAAGACAAATCCCATTTCTGTGGGAAATCCCCAGCGGAAGCCTTGATATGATTTGAAAGAGAAACTCTCTATTGTAATAACTATATTATTATATCCATTAATCTTGAATGGGTCCTATCTTATCTGTTGAAGATCATTTCTCCATGCTATGTTTGCTTTTTAAGGCCATTTTTTTTTCTGTAGTATCTGAAAAAAAATCCAAACAGGCTAAGGTTGTTAATTAATCCCATTTTACTTCATCTCTTTCTTTCTCTCAAGTGGAACAAAGTAAATGACCCTACTTTCAATCTTTTGAACTCATCAGCCCAGACTTTATGATGCTGACACATTGTAATTGCCTGAATATAATGCGTATGTTGACATTAATTTTTTCAAGTAAAGAGGAAAATGCAATTTAATGGGACCCATTATTGAGATACTGGACTGTATCTGCATCCAATGGGCAAAGGAACACACCAACAAAGATCAGAGATACATGTGTTTATTGTCTTGAGGACTGGATAACTGAGCTTTTTTTTTTTAAACTGTTGTTTAAGTATTTAAACTAATGCTTCTCTTTCCTCCTTTGATCTTAGTGGCTTTGACATCTGAAAAGAACAGCTGAAGGTGAGGGGATGGGTGCAGGAAAAGTTAAAAACAGACTGGTGGAAATGGTCTTTAGCCTTATTTGTAGTACCACCTAAGTACATGCCANCCCTGCATACTGCTTGCCAAATTCTATTCCATTTCATCCCTCTTCTCATTCCCACCTCTTTTGATTTCTTACAAAAGTGGTTTTTCTTCCTTTTCCTTGTACTTCTGCTCTTACTATTTGATGACCCAAATTCCAAGGCTGTCTCAATCACATGTGAGGTCCATCACAGGAAGGTATAACCAATGGGAACTAAAGTTCTCAAGTTTGCAAGCATTTTAAATTTAAAATATTCATGTGAGTAGATTCACGATTATTCCCCCAAATAACATAACTCTCAATCATCTAAAATCCATAATGCCTCTTGATTGGGAGAATAAGATTTGGAATTACCACTAATGTATTAGGAATTAAGCATAACTAGCAGTCTTGCTTATTTATTACTGATCTACATTTAACAGCTTTGGCCATTACAAATAATTGTATGCTTTATTTTGGCACACACAAAAATTGTTTTTGATTCACTGAAAACTGAGCATACCTGTGGGACTGCAAGGAGATCCAACCAGTCAATCCTAAAGGAAATCAGTCCTGAATGTTCATTGGAAGGACTGATGCTGACGTTGAAGCTCCTATACTTTGGCTACCTGACGTGAAGAACTGACTCATTGGAAAAGACCCTGATGCTAGGAAAGATTGAAGGCAGGAGGAGAAGGGGACAACAGAGGATGAGATGGTTGGACAGCATCACCGAGTTGATGGACATGCGTTTGATCAAGCTCTGGGTGTTGGTGAGGGACAGGGAACCCTGGTGTGCTGCAGTCCATGGAGGGGCAAAGAGTTGGACACGATCTGAACTGAACTGATACCTGTGGGAGTGTCAAATATTTAAATGTCATTCAAGTGCGTTTGTAGTACAAAATATGTCAAGTTACTCCAGGGAACAACTAAGACAAATCCCATTTCTGTGGGAAATCCCCAGCGGAAGCCTTGATATGATTTGAAAGAGAAACTCTCTATTGTAATAACTATATTATTATATCCATTAATCTTGAATGGGTCCTATCTTATCTGTTGAAGATCATTTCTCCATGCTATGTTTGCTTTTTAAGGCCATTTTTTTTTCTGTAGTATCTGAAAAAAAATCCAAACAGGCTAAGGTTGTTAATTAATCCCATTTTACTTCATCTCTTACTTTCTCTCAAGTGGAACAAAGTAAATGACCCTACTTTCAATCTTTTGAACTCATCAGCCCAGACTTTATGATGCTGACACATTGTAATTGCCTGAATATAATGCGTATGTTGACATTAATTTTTTCAAGTAAAGAGGAAAATGCAATTTAATGGGACCCATTATTGAGATACTGGACTGTATCTGCATCCAATGGGCAAAGGAACACACCAACAAAGATCAGAGATACATGTGTTTATTGTCTTGAGGACTGGATAACTGAGCTTTTTTTTTTTAAACTGTTGTTTAAGTATTTAAATTAATGCTTCTCTTTCCTCCTTTGATCTTAGTGGCTTTGACATCTGAAAAGAACAGCTGAAGGTGAGGGGATGGGTGCAGGAAAAGTTAAAAACAGACTGGTGGAAATGGTCTTTAGCCTTATTTGTAGTACCACCTAAGTACATGCCAACTTACTACCTAATTGTTTTTTTAATGAGGAATTTAAACAATATTTAACACTTCAGTTTCACAGGTAGAGTTGTTCTCCTCAGTATTTATGGGGAACACCAAGCCTATGTTGAAAAGCAGTTGTGCACATGGTTTTGAAACTGCAGAGTGTGATTTGTTTTCTCTACAAGCTGACATCAGGATCTGGAGTTCTGAGAAGGGATTTATCAGGGCCTGGCTTGAGAGGCTACAGTGGAGGTCTGGAACAAGTCCACTCTCTAAGGAGGGCCCTGGCTGAGAAGGGCCAGCCAAGTGGGCTCCAGAAAGCAACAGATTCAGGGAAGGATTCAGTATGGCGGGCAGGACATTGTGACCTGTGGGTCGCGGGACAGCTGGCAAGTGTTGCGGAGAACAGCAGATCACATCAGAGAGGGCCAGCAGAGCACGTCCCCACGAGAGCCATGCAACGGGAAATCAGGGAGCAACAAGTCTAACACAGCTACACACAGGCCAGTGGCCAGGATGCTGTCTTCCTCCAGCTAGGCCCTGGAACTTCCGGGAAAGAAAAGACAGAGCCAGGTCAAAAGGGACCTGGGCCAGGCAAGTGGGTCAGGTACTAGACCCAGAAGAGTCTTGTTTTCAGAACTGGGTGGAAACTGGGAATTGGGGCTCAGGTATGGATTCTGTTATTAAAGTGGGACATGAGAGCAGAGTCAGAGAAGCAGCAAAGCCAGCAATTCAAAATCCAGAGTTGAAGTCTGATTTGATCCTGAAAGTAAAGACTGAGTCTTCAGACCTGCAGAAACTTTTTTCTCAGGGCTTAATTAATTATCTAGTTATTTTTTTGGTTCCCTGCACTTGCCTATGGCACATATAGCATTAGTGGGGATACTTGGAAGGGAGTGACAGAAAATCCAATTAAAATTAGCTTTAGGCAATCTCAATGAGAAGAATTGACTGGTCCATGCAACTGGAGAATGCAAGGGTGGATGTGGCAGTTATAAATACTGCTGGATCCAGGGGCTTAAAAACTATCCCTGGAGCTCTTTTTCATCATTAACTTCTACTTGTCTCTGCAGTGGTGGGCTGGTTATGTTCAACAACTAGGTCTCTGAATAAAAGAAATGAATGCACATATATACGTACATCGGCTAATTGTATACTTCATGACTCTAAAGGATATTTAGCACAATTTACTACTAAAAACAAAATACATGCCAAATGTGGTGATTACTGAAGAATGACTGTAGTTCGGACTTGAATGTTAATTGCTGTTTTCATTTACAGAGAAGACACTGTTATGGACTGAATTGTGTCTCTCCACCCTAAACCCATGTTTGAAGTCTGTTATGGACTAAATGTGCCTCCCCAAAATGCATATGTTGAAGTATGAACCTCAAAATGTAATGGAATAAGGAGGTGGGGCCTGTGGGAGGTAATTAAGCTTGGAAGAGGTCAGGAAGGTGGGGTCCTCATGATGGAATTAGTGTTCTTATAAGAAAACAAAGAGACTGGAGCCCCATTCCCCCCTCTCCACCCCACCTCTCCACCAGATGTGAGGATGCCATGAGAAGATGGCCATCTGCTAGCCCAGCACTCATCAGAACCTGATTGTGCTGGGTTTCTGATCTCAGACTTCTAGCTTCCAGAAGCATGAGAAAGTATATAGTGTTTAAGCTACCAGTCTATGATATTTTGTTATAGCAGCCTGGTCAACTAAGACAAAGCCCTAACTCCCAGTGTGACTGTACTTTGAGATAGGGCCTACAAGGAGGTAATGAAAGTTAAACAAGGTCATAATCAATCCCAATCTGATAGCCTTAAAAAAATGAGAAATGGGAGGAAGACTTAAATAGACATTTCTCCAAAAAAGACATAGAGATGACCAACAGGCACGTTTAAAGATGCTTACCATTGCTAATTATTAGAGAAATGCAAATCAAAACAACAATGATGTAACATATCACACCAGTCAGAATAGTCATTATTAAACAGTCTACAGTAATAACTGCCAGAGAGGGTGAAGAGAAAAGGGAACCATCTTATATTGTTGGTGGGAATGTAAATTGGTGCAGTCATTATGGAAAATAGTACGAAGTTTCCTCAAAAAACTAAAAATAGGTTTGCCATATGATTCAGCAAACCAACTCCCAGGCATGTCAAAACTATAATTCAAAAGATACGTGCACCTTGTTCATAGCAGCACTATTTACTATATAGCCAAGACATGGAAGAAAGCTAAATATCCATTAACAGATGAATGGATAAAAAGATGTAGTATATATAACTATATAAAAATATTGGAGTGGATTGCCCATTTCCTCCTCCAGGGAATCGTCCCAACCCAGGGATCAAACCTGCATTTCCTGCCTTACAGGCAGATTCTTTACTGACTGAGCCACCAGGGAAGCCCTTTTGGACGATGATGAAAATGAAAGTGAAAGTCACTCAGTCTGACTCTTTGTGACCCCATGGACTAAGAGAGTCCATGGAATTCTCCAGGCCAGAATACTGGAGTGGGTAGCTGTTCCCTTCTCCAGGGGATCTTTCCAACCCAGGGATCAAACCTAGGTCTCCAGATATGGCCTGCAAAATCTGTAAAATGTTTACTGTTCAGTCCTTTATAGAAAAAGTTGGCTGACCTCTGATCTAGAAAATGAATCAAACAAAAATTCCAACCTGGATTTGTTGGGTTTATTAGTTAATGTAAATACATCCATGTTGGGATTTCAGCCTATAGCACTGAATAGAAAATTGGGAAGAAATGTTCAGGAATGCATCATTATCCATTACTTCCACTGCTGCGGCTGCTGCTACTAATTCGCTTCAGTTGTGCCCGACTCTGTGCGACCCCATAGATGGCAGCCCACCAGGCTCCCCCATCTTAGGGACAATAGCCATAAATAGTCTCAAAAGCATGGATAATAATAAAGTGTAATATGATAATTAAGATCATGGCATTGGTCCCATCACTTCATGGCAAATAGAAGGGAACCAGTGGAAACAGTGTCAGACTTTATTTTGGAGGGCTCCAAAATCACTGCAGATGGTGACTGCAGCCATGAAATTAAAAGACACTCCTTAGAAGGAAAGTTATAACCAACCTAGATAGCATATTCAAAAGCAGAGACATTACTTTGCCAACAAAGGGCCGTCTAGTCAAGGCTATGGTTTTTCCAGTGGTCATGTATGGATGTGAGAGTTGGACTGTGAAGAAGGCTGAGTGCCGAAGATTTGA
>SJYW01005949.1:919472-933502 GCA_006410735.1 Raphicerus campestris
TTCTTTGGAAGGAATGATGCTAAAGCTGAAACTCCAGTACTTTGGCCACCTCATGCGAAGAGTTGACTCATTGGAAAAGACTCTGATGCTGGGAGGGATTGTGGGCAGGAGGAGAAGGGGACGACAGAGGATGAGATGGTTGGATGGCATCACCGACTCGATGAACGTGAGTTTGAGTGAACTCCAGGAGACAGTGATGGACATGGAGGCCTGGCGTGCTGCAATTCATAGGGTCACAAAGAGTTGGACACGACTGAGTGATGGAACTGAACTGAACAGAAATATGATAATTGGGAGATAATGAGTTTTGAACAGGTATTACCTTTGTTTTTATTATAATTTACTTCAGGATATGTTTATATAATTTTTTTTTGATGACTGTCTTTAAAAGGGAACCCTCCTACAGTATTGGTGAGAAATTGGTGCAGCTAGTGCGGAAAATAGTATGGAGGTTCCTCAAAAAACAAAAAACAGAATTGTCATATGATTCAAAAATTCTCCCCTTGGGCATATATACATACCCAGAGAAAACTATAATTAAAAAAGATACAGGCATCCCAGTGTTCATAGTAGCACTGTTTACAATAGCAAGACATGAAAGCAACCTAAATGTCAGGAGAATGGATAAAGAAGATTGGCATATATGCACAGTGGAACACTACTCAGCCATAAAATAATGAAATAATGCCACTTGCAACAATATGGATGGATCAAGAGATTATTATACTAAGTGAACTAAGTCAAACAGAGAAAGACAAATACTATGTGATATCATTTATATGTGGAATCCAAAATATGTCACAGATAAACTTTTTTACAAAACAGAAACAGATTCTTAGACATGGAAAACAAACTTAAGTTACCAAAGGAGAAAGGGGTGAAGGAGGGATAAATCAGGAGTTTGGGATTAGCAGACACAAAGTACTATATATAAAATAGATACACAACAAGGTCCTACTGTATAGCACAGGGAACTATATTAACTGTATTCAATATTCTATAATCATCTATAATATAAAAGAATATATATATTATTTACATATCCATATCTATAAAACTGAATCGCTTTGCTGTACACCAGAAACACAGCATTGTAAATTGGGGGAAGGAGACGTTGGGATGAACTGAGAAAGCAGAATTGACATCATATATACACTATCGTGTAAAATAGATAGCTAGCGGGAAGCTGCTATATAACACAGGGAGCCCGGTCCAGTGCCCTGTGACAACCTAGAGGTGTGGGATGTGGGGGGAAAGCTCAAGAGGAAGGGGATCTATATATATAATTATGGCTGATTCATGTTGCNATATACACTATCGTGTAAAGTAGATAGCTAGTGGGAAGCTGCTATATAACACAGGGAGCCCGGTCCAGTGCCCTGTGACAACCTAGAGGTGTGGGATGTGGGGGGAAAGCTCAAGAGGAAGGGGATCTATATATATAATTATGGCTGATTCATGTTGCTGTATAGCAGAAGTTACATTGTAAAGCAATTATCCTCCAATTTAAAAATAAAGTTTTTAAATTTTTAAATAAAACTAAATGGCTGTCTTTAACTACTGGTTCACAAAATTTCATGAAAATGTAAGAGCTGTCTCTCCTGACACAGTTTGAGCTGGTGTTAGCACACCACTCTGTCTGTTTCACATGCTAACTTCGCTCTCTTTTGCAGGCAACAGACTCCTTACGGCCAGATAATTGGTACCTGACTGCCACAAGCCTACATTTTACTGCCTAACAAAAATGAAAAGCTCTTGAACCTCAAATACACAAGTCTAATCAGTCCCTGGACTAACCTCTTTCAACCAAATAATAGAGAGGATACAATGATGGATAATCTCATTAGGACCACATGGAATAAAGGGGGAATTTTTTCCTTTCTTGTAAAAAGGGGTTCTGGGTATATGCAAATTGATTGCAATTCTAATTCCCTTACTCCAAAATGATTTCAATGAGGTGTGTGCATGCTAAGTCACTTTATTTGTGTTTGACTCTAGCCTGAAAGCTCCTCTGTCCATGGGATTCTCCAGGCAAGAACTGTGGAGTGGGTTGCCATACCCTCCTCCAGGGGATCTTTCAATGAGGTGCCAAGAATTAAACATAACATCTGGATGAGCTGTGTTGAAGGCAAAGTATAACTGAGAAAAGTACTTCCCTAGGTGTGGACATTATTATTCTCTTAATGCAACTTTAAAATGCATTGACCACACATGGTCCCAAATTTACTGGCTTCTTTAATTTGATACATGCTGACATTTTTTTCAATGTAAACACTTGCCATTTTTCATGAGACCTACTACTAACATATTTTCCCCATGATCTGGATTTGAAGAAGCTGACCGTTTTTTAGTGCCAATGTGGGAATTTATACTTCTTTTCTCAGTTATTATTTATTTCACCCTACTTTATCAATTGATTGTGATACTTTAATATTTTGATTCTGCTATCTGGTATATTATTCCCACCATCTTTATTTTGCTTACATATTATAATTTTTTATGCTTTTCAAGTTTTTATCTTAGTCATCATGAAACAATTTTTAATAGGACATCCTCCTTTGAGATCCTCTTAGAAACTTCTTTTGACATTGCCATCCATCCATATGTCGTTATCCTTTCCAATGAGTATTCAAGTCATTACAAATCCAGTCCATGCATCATTATCATGCAGAAGCTCTGTCTTATGCATAAAGATATCAGGAGAGACCAATGTCATAGCTAACTGTTTTTACTTCTTAGACAATAGTGTAGAACTGTATGCAATTATATGACTAGGATTTTGTTTCCTCTGAGAAACAACTAGTATTAGCAGGTTATAATGTTGACAATGATTCTAAAGTAGGTCACAGTAAAATCTGTAAGTCCTTTTCCAGGAGATGAAAACCTATGTTGCAAAAATGAAAGAGAAAGGTAATGATCACCAAATTTCTATGAGTAATTCCTTTGTCTAAAGTCACCTGAATTGAGTTTGATAAAGCATAGTGAGGGACCTACCCATTGAAAATGCCTAAGTTGAGTTGACAATTCGTAATGATGGCTTTATAGCTCACCATTTCTGACCCAGAGCTCTTAATAAAAGGAGTCAAATATTTCCATTCCTTGTGGTAGTCACTTGACCCTGCCCTGGAGTTCTTGTGTATCTGTGGTAAGGGTTGTTGCTGGTAACCTGGACAACATGTAGTCTCCTGGACTTCATGTACATTCTAATGAAAAAATTCACCCGTAGTAGAAATGTCATTAAGTAGTTTGAGTAATATTTACTACTGTTAATATAGCCTTACAAGAAAAAGGAAGGTAATAGAAAATTACTCATTTCTTCAAGAAAAGAATACTGATTTCTGAAATTATCTCATAGATTTTAAAAAAGAATCAAACTTGGCATAGCCAAGGGGCAGAGAGGGGGAGTATGGGGTTTGAGACTATCTCTCATTGCCACCAAGCTGTGTGACAAAGCAGGTCATAGAATTGACCTACCTATATACTTTTTTCTAGTTATATGCTGTTTCAATTCTCCCTTGAGATAACAGGGGCCTTTGGCCTAACTTGTTATGAGAAATGGTCAAAAGCTAGCAAGAACTCTCCAGGGAAAATGTCACAGTTAATGTGTCAAAATAGTGTCTTTCCTCATCAAGACATATAAGCCGATTCTTGCCAGTCTTTCAAGATTCTGCCACCTTTTTTGTTTGAGTATAAATGCTTGCTTTACAATGTTATGTTCATTTCTGCTGTACGGTGAAGTGAATTAGCTATATATACATATATCCCTTTCCTCTTGGACCTCCCTCCACCCCACAATATTAGTCAGCTATAAAAAATGAATGAAATTAGGTCATTTGCAGAGAAGTCATACAGAGTGAAGTAAGCCAGAAAGAAAAAAACAAATATCATTTATTAATGCATATATGTAGATTGTGCTGCTTTTTAGATGCCCTTCACTTTGTATCCTAGCATGCATCTTTTCCATGTAGCCTTTTAAAATCAGAAATCTTCAGAGTACCCATGTGCCATTCTCTTTCTACCCGAAATCATTTCTGATGACTAATGACCTTCTCAGTGTTTAGGCTTCCCCTGTGGCTCAGCTGGTAAAGAATCTGCCTGCAATGCAGGAGACCTGGGTTTGACCCCTGGGTTGGGAAGACCCCCTGGAGAAGAGAAAGGCTACTCACTCTAGTATTCTGGCCTGGAGTATTCCATGGACTGTATAGTCCATGGGGTTGCAAAGAGTCAGACACGACTGAGCGACTCACTCTCAGTGCTTAATTTGGTAGAACCTCCATCTCTCTTTAGTTATAGTCTTAGTCTCAGATGATGGATCACACGTACATTTCCTTTGGACCTTCTACAAGTTGCTTTCTTATAGTCCAGCAAGTGCTTTGCTACTCGCAATGTCTCCCCCTTTGTTATCATGATCTCTGGAGACCATTTTTTATCATGACTTCTGCCACTTCCATACCCTTGACCAGTCTTCCAGGTTGGCTAGAAGTTCAACCAGCCTAGCTGTTTTCCCTACCCTGACAGAAGAAATCTAAGCCAAGGATGTATTAGATGGTCCTCTTTGGCTGGGATGACATATACAGAAGTATAGTACTTTCTAATTCTCTATTAATAAATACAGCTGTGTTGATGTGTCTTTCTGAATTTCATGTAAAATTTTTCTGAATAAACTTTTCAATTTTATTCCTTCTTGACAGATTGATTCCATTAGATGTTTTCTCAAACTAGATTTCCCTTCCAAAGTCCATTCCTAGTTGACAGTCTATTTCATTGTGATTTTATAATATCAATAGTATCGTATTTACTATTCTCTGTGAAAAGGTCATATTCTTTTCACCTGTTACCTATGCTCTATAAAATTTATTTCTCTTTACATCACCCACATTAATGAGTGCCTGACACAGGATAAGTAGTCAATAAAGGAGAACTGAATAGAACTAAGTAGGTAAAGACACATATGAAGCATTAAATAATGTTTAATACTTTCCTCTAGCTGTATATTCTTGAGGATAATTGGGCTCCCCCTTTGCTATTTTTCTTTTCTCTGTATGTCATGGACTTACATTTATGAGATTATAGATTCCAGAAATTGTGTTTGCAGCCCTAATATGTGCCTGTGGGCTTACTAGGATTCACACGTACCTTCTTGCTATCCTCAAAGAATAATACAGTACTGTGACTCAGTGAACCCTACATGGAAGGCCAATGATGAAATTTCATCATAAAACAGCCAAAGAAAATTACTATATATAAAATGAGTAACCAACAAGGATCTACTGTATAGCACAGGCAACGACACTCAATATTTTGTAATAATCTATAAGGGAAAAGAATCTGGGAAAAAAAAATATATATGGACTTCCCAGGTGGTACTAGCGGTAAAGAACCTGTCTGCCAATGAAGGAGACATAAGAGGGTTTGATCCCTGGGTCAGGAAGATCCCCTGGAGAAGGGCATGGCAACCCACTCCAGTATACTTGCCTAGACAGTCTCATGGACAGAAGAGCCTGGGGGAACTATAGTCCATCGGGTTGCAGAGAGTCGAACACGACTGAACGACTACACAAGCATGTATATATATATATATATATATATATATACACACACCCATGTGTGCTGAGCCGCTTCAGTCATGCTACAATCCTTTGCAACCCTATGGATTATAGTTCCCCCAGGCTCCACTGTCCATGGGATTCTCCAGGCAAGAAAACTGGAGCGGGTTGCCACGCCCTCCTCCAGGGGATCTTCCCAATACAGAGATCGAACCCAGGTTTACATTCATTAGTGAGATTCTTTAGTGAGTTTCTCTCTTTCCATTAAGAGAATAACCTCATGAAGGTGGAGACTGGTTTCTCCTTGCTTCTTTTTATCATATTTCTAGCTTCTATATAGTGGCAGGCACATAGCAGATGTTCAATAAATATTTGCTGAATGAATGAGAGAATGCAGTATTTAGTGAGCATCTGCTGTATGTCAGATATAATCCTAGGTGCTGAGACATCATGAGAGAACTGATAAGCCCCTAGACGCTTCGAGCTTACATTAAATTAACAAATGCATCAAATTGTTAAACAACTGAAAGTAGACATTATAAAAAATATATGATCAAGTTCTAAAATCCTTGGAAGTAAACATAAAATTCTATCTCCTTATCTTTTTCTAGTTAAAACTTAAGTGCTGCTTTCCAGTAAAAATATTTCTTATTTTACCTTTCTTATAAATATATATATATATTTAACTGAGTAACTTTGTTTGTACACCTGAAACTAACACAATATTGTAAATCAACTATACTTCAATAAAAACCAAAATCAAACAAAAACAACCAAGGAATCAGGATTCACATTATTCCTTTAGGACAAAAGACCTGTTTTAAAAATGTTTTATTTGAAGTTGTCACACGATTTACTTGCTATTCAGAAAACTATCTTGTATATTTGGGCCTGAAAGAAACAGAAGGGAAGGGGAAAAGAGAATTTTGAAGAATCAGAGTTTTTAATTCTAAGATATAAACAAGTCATTGTGGACAGTGTTCCTAAAAGAAATTTACAAATAGCTTTATAAGTAAATCATCAAGAACCTATCTGAAGATTCAGAAAGAGCCCATTTTCACCCACATAAGGAAAAATGGCATGACAATGCAGAAGACAGAGCAATTATCCTTTTAGGGTTAGAAATGAGTAGGTAAGTCAGAAAGGAAACATGATGTTTCAAAATAGACTGAAGAAGAAAAGAAGGACTGGAAGGAACAGTGGAAATATGGCAAGGATCTTGTTAGAGGAACGTGGTAAGAACACCATTTGTGGCCAGAATACACTGTCTCTTTCTTGTTCCTCATTGGCAAATGTTGTCTTGCAGAGTCAGTGTTCTTGTCTGGAGAATCCCAGGGACGGGAGCTGCCGTCTGTGGGGTCGCAGAGTGAGACTCGACTGAAGCAACTTAGCAGCAGAGTTACATATTTTTATAGGAAAGCATTTGGTTTCAGAGCAAACGATTTACTGGAAACACTAAAAAGGAAACCTCACACAATTCAGAGTGAACTTCCAAGTTCTTAAAAGAGGAAATGTCACCATCATGCCCATGTCTGAATTCCCTCTGTCACTGAAGATGCTGTCTGGTCACCTTGTCTTCAGCAATTTCCCTCACCCTCCTCGTTGTCTGGGGCATGGGCAGAGCCAGGTCTTTGGCTTGCTGCTCTTCCCTCTTTCTTTTTATTATTTTATGTTATTTGGCTGCATGGGGTCTTAGAGCTGTTGCAGCACACCGGATCTTTGCTGCATCACTTGGGATCTTTCCTTGTGACACACGGAGTGCCTAAATGTGGCATGTTGCTACGGGAGCATGTGGGATCTTAGTTCCTTGACCAGGAATCAAACTTGTGTGTGTCCCCTGCATTGCAAGGCAGATGCTTAACCACTAGACCAGCAGGGAAGTCCCTGCTCTTCCCTCCTGATGTACTCTCTCTGAAGTCTCATTGTTGCCAACAAAATTCAGCACGCTGTTCTCTATCATTGACACCCAAGACTTTACTTCTAGTCCAGACCCATACCCACTACTTCCAGCCCCATAACTGTGATGGTTAGTAGGTATTTCCCACTCCCCTCTTCTGCTGGGACCTCAAACTCTTCAATCAAACTCTTATCACATCTTTCCCTCCTGCCATGTGTGCTTTCTCCATGGTAGGTAGGTAGGACATCCAGAAGTTAATTGGTGTACAAGGGCAGAAAGATGTTGCCAGGTACAGGCATGGACTCAATTGGCACATGGCAGAATGTTCCTTGCTGCTTAATCACTGTCTTTCCCCAGTCTCTTATTCTGAGCCTCGGTGCTACTCCTCTCTGCTGACTCTGACCTTGTGGGTTGACTTTTTACTTTGAGGTCTTAACTCTTCCCAGAATCAATCCATTGATCTGATCTTGCCTGGTAATTCTTCACTTTGTATGTATGTATGCGTGTGTATGTGTGAGTGAGTATGTATGTTAGTCGCTCAGTCATGTCCGACTCTTTGTGGCCCCATGGACTGTAGCCCACCAGAACTCCTCTGTCCATGGAATTCTCCATGAACAAGAATACTGGAGTGGGTAGCCCTTCCCTTCTCCAGGGGATCTTCCTGACCCAGGGATCAAATCCATGTCTTCTGCATTGCAGGCAGATTCTTTACCATCTGAGGTGCCAGGGAAGCCCTCATTAGTCAGTATTCTAACATTAAATGAAGAAAGGTAGTATATATATATATGTACATTCATAGAATATTTCTAGACAGACATATAAGACATTAGTAAAAATTGTTGCCTCTAACAAGAGAGATTACTTAGTTGGAGACAAAAAGAGACTTACTTGCCAACTAAACTCTTCTATATATTGAGAGTTTTTTTTTTTTTTTTTACCATTTACATGTATTATAAAAAAGTATGTGCCCTCTCATCAAATGGCCTTCCTTTGTTCAATCGAAAAATAATCAAGTATTTATGGTATGCCACTCACCATTGCATAGGTAAAAATAGAATTACCATATGATCGAGCAAATATACTTCTAGGTATAGTTCCCAAAATATTTGAAAGGGACTGGGAAGACATTTATATATCTATGTTCACAGCAGCATTACTCACAACAACCAAGGTGAAGTGAAGTCGCTCAGTCGTGCCTGACTCTTTGCGACCCCATGGATAGTAGCCTGCACCAAGCTCCTCTAGCAACTCAAGTGTCAGTTAATTTGGATGGATGGGTTAAAAAAAAAAAACAAACAAAAACCTGTCTCTTATACACATCTCCAGCAAGTGCTTTGCTACTCGCAATGTCTCCCCCTTTGTTATCATGATCTCTGGAGACCATTTTTTATCATGACTTCTGCCACTTCCATACCCTTGACCAGTCTTCCAGGTTGGCTAGAAGTTCAACCAGCCTAGCTGTTTTCCCTACCCTGACAGAAGAAATCTAAGCCAAGGATGTATTAGATGGTCCTCTTTGGCTGGGATGACATATACAGAAGTAGAGTACTTTCTAATTCTCTATTAATAAATACAGCTGTGTCGATGTGTCTTTCTGAATTTCATGTAAAATTTTTCTGAATAAACTTTTCAATTTTATTCCTTCTTGACAGATTGATTCCATTAGATGTTTTCTCAAACTAGATTTCCNGAAAGTAAATACTGGCACATGTCACAACACGGGTGAAAATGGAGGACATTATACTAAGTGCAATAATTTGACCACAAAGAGCCAAACACTGTACGATTCCACTTACATGAGGTACCTAGAATAGTCACATTTCAAGAGACAGAATGCAGAATTATGCTTGCCAGGGACTGGGGAAAAGGAGGATGGTAAGCTTTTATTCATGGGTACAGAGTTTCAGTTTTACAAGGTAAAGAGATCTGCAGGCAGATGATCATGGTGGCAGCACAACTCTGTGAGTGTGCTTCACGCTGCTGGACTGCACACTTGAAAATGTTTAAGGTGCTACATTTCACAGTATATGGATTTTGCCACAGTTGTTTAAAAAGCAATAAGCCAGGTCATATGGTGGATCTATTTTTAGTTTAGTTTAGTTTTTTTTTTTTTTTTTACACTATTACTAATGATTACTGCAGCCATGAACTTAAAAGACACTTACTCCTTGGAAGGAAAGTTATGACCAACCTAGATAGCATATTCAAAAGCAGAGACGTTACTTTGCTAACAAAGGTCCATCTAGTCAAGGCTATGATTTTTCCTGTGGTCAAATATGGATGGAGAGTTGAACTATAAAGAAAGCTGAGCGCCAAAGAATTGATGCTTTTGAACTGTGGTGTTGGAGAAGACTCTTGAGAGTCCCTTGGACTGCAAGGACATCCAACCAGTCCATTCTGAAGGAGATCAGCCCTGCGTGTTCTTTGGAAGGAATGATGCTAAAGGTGAAACTCCAATACTTTGGGCACCTCAATGCGAAGAGTTGACTCATTGGAAAAGACTCTGATACTGGGAGGGATTGGGGGCAGGAGGAGAAGGGGACGACAGAGGATGAGATGGCTGGGTGGCATCACTGACCTGATGGACGTGAGTCTGAGTAAACTCTGGGAGTTGGTGATGGACAGGGAGGCCTGGCGTGCTCCGATTCATGGGGTCGCAAAGAGTCGGATACGACTGAGCGACTGAACTGAACTGAACTGAATGATTATCTAGCACAGGGAACTCTACATAATCCTCTGTGGTGACCTGAATGGGAAAGAACCCCAAAAGGGAGGGGATAATATGTATATGTATGATTGATTCATTTTGTCGTACAGCATAAACTAATACACATTGTAAAACAACTATACTTCAATAAAAATTAATTTAAAAAAAACAATATGTGAGGAAGACAATGAGGACAGAGAGAAACAGGTGGGTCACACAGAGGGGTCAGAAGAGNTATGTATGATTGATTCATTTTGTCGTACAGCAGAAACTAATACACATTGTAAAACAACTATACTTCAATAAAAATTAATTAAAAAAAAAACAATATGTGAGGAAGACAATGAGAACAGAGAGAAACAGGTGGGTCACACAGAGGGGTCAGAAGAGGCCTTCCCAAAGAAAGAAACCAGCCTCAGGGAGGTCTGGGGCAGCATGCCAGGCAGAGGGGGCCGCATGGGAAGACCCCCAGGTGGGAAAGAGCTTTCAGTGCCTGAGAGACAGAAAGAAGGCGGAGAGAGGTGGGACAGGCCTGGCCCAGGGCGCTGTGTGGCACACAGTTCCCCTCAGCGGCTGGCAGTCTCCTCACAACCCTGTCCTCACCCTTTCTCATAGAGGGCTTCGAATTCCTCATGACCTCACCCCCTTCTTCCAGGAAATCAAGATTAAAATGTCCTTCTTATGAGTTTTCTTCAGAATCTAAAAGTGAGACAATGGGGAGGCCTGAGGCCTGGGATGAGCCCATGTCCAGAAATATAGGCAGAGCAGCAGGTGCCAATTCGACTCTGTTTTGAGCATCAGAAGACCAGTTTTTGAGTTTAAGATCAGATATTTTCTTTTAAAAAATTTTTTTTAATTGGAGGATAATTGCTTCACAATGTTGTGCTGGTTTCTGCCATCCAACATGAGCCAACCACAGGTGTACCTATGTCCCCTCTCGTTTGCAACTCCCTCGCACTCCCCACCCCATTCCACCCCCCTAGGTTGGACACTTGCTAACTGGGTGGCCTTTAGCTGTTTTGCATTTCTGAAGCTCAGTTTCTCCATCTGTTAGAGGAGATGCATTATAATAGTTCCTTTGAGGTGTTATGGTTGAGCATCAAATTAATTATGAATAACTAGTAGTGAATTAATGCTGTTTATATGTTAGCTATTATTATGCCATTGATTTTACTAGTCCTGTCTTGCCTTGCTTTAGAGTGGTTCTGGCTATTTCAAGGGTTTTCAGAATAAAATTAAATAATGCTTTTAAAAGAAAATATGTGACATGCAGTAGGTTGGGGGGTTTACAAACAGGAGGGATAGCATGATACAAAATGTTGACTCTAGGGACTTCTCTGGGGGTCCAGAGGTTAACGCTCTGCACTTTCAAGGCAGGGAGTAAGGGTCTACCCCTGGTCAGGGAAATAAGATCCCACAATGCCATGCAGCCTGAAAAAAAGGACTTCAGAAAGGTGTTTTTTTTTTTTTAGTTTATATTGGAGTATGGTTGATTTTTATGGGCTTCCCTGGTGGTTCAGTGGTAAAGAATCTGCCTGCCAATACAGGAAACATAGGTAATGTGGGTTTGAGCCCTGGGTTGAGAAGATCCCCTGAAGAAGACAATGGCAACCCACTCCAGTATTCTTGCCTGGAGAATCCCATGGACAGAGCAGCCTAGTCGGCTGCAGTCTATAGAGTTGCGAAGAGTGACTGAGCACATGATGACAGCTGGTTTACAATGCTGTGTCAGTTTCAGGTGTGCAGCAAAGTGAGTCAGTACATACAGGGCCTCTAGAAGGCAGACCCTGGGGACCACTCACAGTGGCTTCTATGAGGCCAGTCAGTATGCCTTCCCTGAAACAGCTTCCCGAGATAACAGAGTGTGGAACTTTCCCATTTTTCTATGATTTGCTGGTGACAGAAAAAGAGAAACGCTTAAAAGGAATAGGCTATTGAGCTTTCCTGAGTGTTCAGAGAATGAATTTTAAATGTCCCAAAGAACTTCATAGATGGGAAGAACTGAGAAACATTAGGATGGATGAATGGAAAACCCTCCTCTAATTGTGAGCATTTTGACTATAGAATAATAATGTCTTTGGGGTAATGCTTTGACAATCTTTCAACATATTGCAAATAATGTTCTCAATTGCTGTATTTGCCCAACCTAGATAAGCTTTTGAACTTTAGGCAGTGTAAGCAGGTTGTCATAAGACACGTCTAAGAATATTATCTATGGGAAAATATGCTTTGAGTAAAGTATGGTTAGAGGCAAAAGTCTTGGGCAAATGATTCGTTCAAAGAGTGCATGTGATGGCATATAGCTGACTTTTTTCAGATTGAAGTATAGTTTATTTACAATATTGTGTTAGTTTCAAGTGTATAGCAAAGTGATTTGGTTATATGTATTTATAAGTTTATATCTATATTCTTTTCATTATAGGTTATTAAAAGATAGTAAATATAGTTCCCTGTGCTGTATAGTAAATCCTTGTTGTTTATTTTATTTATGGTAGTGTGTATCTGTTAATTTCATACTCCTAATTTATTCCTCTTCCTCTTCCCTCTGGCAATCATAAATCTGCTTTCTATGTCTAGGAGTCTGTTTTGCAAATAAGTTCATTTGTATCATTTTTGTTTTAGATTCCACATGTAAGTGATGTCAAATGATATTGTTTCTCTGACTTGCTTCATTTAGTTTGCTAATCCCTAGGTCCATCCATGTTGCTGCAAATGGCTGGCTCTTAATTAGAATGTAAACTCCATGAGGCACAGCCCGTGTCTACACTGGTCACTCTTCTATCTGCACTGTGTGTTAGAGGCACATAGTAGGTTATCAATTATGTTCTTTAAAAAAAAAAATGAGTGCATGACTAATGAAGTGAGTGTATCAGCAATTTCTTCAGTTTGTCAACTTAAACGAAGAGGAATTTTTCTTCCTAAAGCTGTGGTTGCAATCATAAATCTATTGAATAAATGTCCATAATTTCAAAGGATGTTGATTGCTCAAACAGAGTTTAATCAGAGAGATGCCTCAGGGATTGCTGGGGGAAGAGGAAGGAGAGGCCAGGTGCTGTGGGGACAAGCAATCCTCAAACACTCCAACCCTCTTCAATCAGAAGAGCTCTCCTCTCATTTGGTTTACACACTGGGAATATGTAAATTTTTTATTGGAAAAGATTTTGGCTAGGAAAATAAAAATGTGAACAATTAACTGATACCAAATGCTTTAATTGGACCATAACCAATAAACACTTGATAAGACTTTGTAAAATAATGAGTAAATACATCTATATGGAAAACTATGCAACATTCCCTAAAGTTTTCCTGTTGCTTCTTTTCTTTGGTGAATTTCAAGCTATGAACTATTTGTTTACACTGTGCTGTCCTCCAGGCATTTTTCTCTACCACTTCTCTTAATTTGTCCTTTCCATCAAAAAAGTGTGTCTTAAGTTCTCATACCTTTAGTGTCTACTCTCTGTTAGGTAATGTGAATGATGATAGATTTAACTAGCCCTCAGAGATGAGCTAGTAATTCTAAAACATCTTTACCTGAAAGCCCCTAAGGAGTGGTTCTTCTGAACCTTAGAGAAATATGTGGGCCCACATAGCTTTTCAGAGTCCTAAAATCATTCTGGTTGGTCAGTTCCCCAGAGTGTGCAGGGAAAGCCCAAGGTATGAAGCAATAACCTTGGAGGAATTCCACCTCTCTGTAAACCTGATCTGCAGTCACGGTACCATTGGGAGAAAAATATTCTAATAAGAAAACATCTGAACCATTACATTCTCTCCTATGAATTAAAACATTCCTTACATTTTCCCTATGATAACAGAGCCACTTGTTAACATTATGATCATTTCTGCCAAGATTCTAGAGTTCAGAAAAAAAAAAAAAAAAAAA
>SJYW01005949.1:946022-958358 GCA_006410735.1 Raphicerus campestris
ACCTATGGCTGATTCATGTTGATGTTGGGCAGAAACCAATTCTGTAAAGCAATTATCCTTCAATTAAAAAATAAATAAATTTAAAATTCAAAAAGAAAGAGCATGAGCTTTAGAACTGGAGACATCTGGCTCCTCTTGTTGCTAGCTGTGTAATCTCAGGCAAATTATTCAACATTTTAACAATCTTGGTTTATTTACTGATAAAATGGAAAAAATAACTGCTGACATTGTGAGAAGGTTTTGAAGATTATATATAATAATGCTTAGAAGACTGCTCAGAGAATAGTTGAGAACACAGCAGAAGTCAGCTACTTTATTACTATTATTATGATTTCTTGCCTCTATACTAGCTTCCTTATTGTTCCTTGCCCAAACCAGACACATTTCTGCTTTGGGGGAATTTATACAGTATATTTCCTCTGCTTGTAATTTTTTTTCCTCCAGATGTCCCTGTGGTTCACTGTCTCAGATCCTTCACAATTTTGTTCAAATGTCTTCTGAGCATCCTATTTAAAGATGCAAACATCAGTTCATTTTGTTTTTTCTTTCTGATCCTTTTTATCCTACTCTATATTTTCCACTGTAGCAGTCATCACCTTTAAAGCTGTAAAATTTATCTATCTATCCCTCACCAGGCTGCAACTCCATAAGAGCAGAATTTTTATCTGATTATTTTGATTGATATAGGCTTTGTATCCAAAACAGCCTGAAGCACTGAAGGTGCTGTTAAGTGAGGGAGTAACTGATTTTGTCAACTGCCATTATCAAAGTAAAATACTACTCCACTTTCTTTTCCTAGTCCATTGGCTTTTGCCTATTTTATGTGCCTTCAAGTTAGCCCTTGATGTTTATTTTTCATCAGGAATTGAGCCTGATGAAATATGCTATTTCAGACTGTAAGTGACTGCACTCATTCACTTCTCTAGTTGGCTACCATTTTACAAAAACTACTTATTGCATTTATTGAGGTTCTAAACTGATTACTAAGCAAAGGTGGTTGTTGCTTTTCTATGGCAAGAAAATTCAGACAAGTCAGTAGGAACATATCTGTCCACTGCTACCCTCTTTCACTGCCAAGAGGACCCTGACTTTCTAACTCTAGAATCCAAAGCACAAGAAATGTAGAGAAAAACACCTTCGTTTTAAAGGAATTTGAATTAGGTATAAGAAGGGGGAGTGAGGGGATGAGTTGCAATTACAATGAGGCCATAACAATTGCCAAGCATTGTTAGACAGTTTACTGTGTCCCCGCACCATAGCTAACACTTAAAATACATCCTTTACTTAAAAATGCTCACATCGACCTAATAATGAAGTTACTGCTGTTCTCATGATTTTACAGATGAGGAGGTGAATCCTAGAACTTTAAGAACGCCTTTAGTGTCACACAGCGGCAAGAACCAGAGCCAGGACGCAAACCCCAAGCTCTCTGGCCTCCGAAGCGTTAGTCACTCAGGTGAGTCCAGCCGTTTGTGACCCCGTGGACTCTGTAGCCCACCAGATTCCTCTGTCCACGGGACTGCCCAAGCAAAAACATTGAAGTGGGTTGCCATTCCCTTCTCTGGGGGATCTTACTGACCCAGGAATCAAACCCAGGTCTCCTGCACTGGAGGCAGATTATTACCATCTGAGCCACGAGGAAGGCTGTGCCCAATCACTGTGCTAGCTTGATGTCTGCTGCTGCTGCTAAGTCACTTCAGTCCTGTCCGACTCTGTGCGACCCCATAGACGGCAGCCCACCAGGCTCCCCCGTCCCTGGGATTCTCCAGGCAAGAACACTGGAGTGGGTTGCCATTTCCTTCTCCAATGCTTGATGTCTACAGAGGATGAAAAGAAGCCAGATGTGTCTCAGGCAGAGAGCTAAGAGAAGATATCGCTTCTGTTTAGAGATTCAGACAATCTGATTTCAATGACAATAAAAAATACTGGTAGTTTTGCTATCTCAATAATTCATTCATTCAGAAGTGATTCATTCAGTAATCATTATTTATTGAGACTCTAACAAAGTACAAGACAGTGAGATGAGACTTGAATGGGCACAAAAATATTTTAGACTTGGTCCCTGTCCTCAAGTTGGAGATAAATAAAACACAGATTTAATAAAGGTAGTGATGCAAAAGAAATATTAACAGCTTCATTCATTAGAGCAAGGATCAGTGAATGTAAAAGACCAGATAGTAAATGCTTTAGGCTTTGTGGGTCATATGGTCTGGATGGCAACTTCTCAACTCCACCATTGGAGTGGAAAAGAGGCCAGAGATGACACATCAATGAATAAGTGCAGCCGTGTTTCCATAAGTCTTTATTTATAAAAACAATTGGGCTTCAGGCCATGGCTTGCCAGCCCTTTGGTTAGTGAAAATTTCTGAGACAATATATGGTACATTTCTGAATGAGCTTTTGAGAGCTTAGGTGCTCTAAGAAGTTCGAAGGTGGGAGAAAAACTGGAGTCAGAGAAGTGAAAAGGAGGGGGTAAGAAGCAGGAAGAGGATGAGGAGACAGCTGTGTCATGGAAATCAAAGAACAGGCATGGTGGGATTCATTAGGGCCTTGAGGAGTGTGAAGCCTGCAAGTGGGCCTCAAAGGATGAGCGGGTGTTTTGGAAAATAGAACATCATTAAAAAGGCATTCATGAGGTATATTGCCCACTGAGGCCTCTTGGATGGAGGAAATTAAAGACTTATGGGGCGGAACCTGATTTTATGCAGAGGCAGAGTTGACACTGAAGAGCACCACATGTGGACGTGATGAGGGCACGTGTGGGGGCTGGCTCCTTCTTCCATGGAGATGGTAGAAGGGCTGCCAGTCTCTTCAGCTCAGGCTTTCCTCCCCACGCCTGCCCCCATCTGACCACTTGTGGAACTTTCTTTTCCCTCCTGCCTTAGACTAAGTGGCAGACCTTCCATTCTCTACAAGCTTTGTATCTTAGAGGGCAGCCATCTTGGTCCATACGCTACATTAGACAATCTAAAATCCTTCATATCAGTCAGCAGGTTTTGTTGCCACCAGGGTTTATTTTTCCCCCTTGAATTTTCCATTTCTCTGAAGGAAAACACAGCCAAAATAGATAATACTTCAAGAATGTTTGCTTTTAGTTGTCATTTCATTCACAAGCAGTTATTTTATATAACTACAGGATGTTAGCACCAGAAATGGCAACCCACTTCATGTTCTTGCCTGGAGAATCCCGGGGGCGGGGGAACCTGGTTGGCTGCCGTCTATGGGGTCGCACAGAGTCAGATATGACTGAAGCGACTTAGCAGCAGCAGCAGCAGCAGCAGCACCAGAAAGGCTTCCATGACCTTTTGAACTCATTCACTTTACATTAAAAATAAAAAATGATGCCCAAAGTAGGGGAAGGGACTTTCCAAGTCCTCATAATTCTTACTACTTGGGATAGTTTGTTTTCTTTTAAACCTTTTAATTATTCTTTTTTACCAAGAAATATACTTTTATGCTAGAATACAAAGTAAAGATAAATATAATAATTTCTAAACAGACATATAATCTCTAAAGGAAAAATAGATAAATGCTAAGCCCTCCCAAAATACACTCCCAACCATAGCTCCTTGAGGGAATCACTAGCCTGACTTTTAAAAAAACTGTGGTAAAACATATATAATATTTACCATTGTAACCATTTTTAAGTGTTAATTCAGTGGCATTAAGTATATTCACATTGTTCTGCAATCATCACCACAGCCCATTTCCAGAGCTTTTTTGTCATCCCAAACTGAAACTCTGTATCTATTAAACAGTAACTCTTGGGATAGTCTTGAATAAGAATTGTCTAGATTTTCTGGAGCTCCAATCTTTCCAAAAACAAAAACTTTTTAAAACAACATAGTGATCTATGCCTTTTCCTACTATTCATAGGGTTATCAAGGCAAGAATGCTGAAGTGGTTTGCCATTCCCTTCCCTGACGTTTTGTCAGACCATGTTTAGTCAAAGCTGTGGTTTTTCCAGTAGTCATGTGTGGATGTGAGAGCTGGACCATAAAGAAGGCTGAGGGCTGAAGAACTGATGCTTTTGAACTGTGGTGTTGGAGAAGACTCTTGAGAGTCTCTTGGACTACAAGGTGATCCAACGAGTCAATCCTAAAGGAAATCAGTCCTGGAATATTCACTGGAAGGACTGATGCTGGAACTGAAGCTCCAGTGCTTGGGCCACCTGATGTGAAGAGCCAACTCATTGGAAAAAACCCTGATGCTGGAAAAAGATTGAAGGCAGGAAGAGAAGGGGACAGCAGAGGATGAGATGGTTGGATGGTATCACTGACTCAACGGACATGAGTCTGAGAAAGCTCTGGGAGACGGTGAAGGACAGGGAAGCCTGGCGTGCTGCAGTCCATGGGGTCACAAAGAGTGGGACACAACTGAGTGACAACAACAGCAAGGTGGTTTGTGCACTTATCAGCTGAAGGGTGAAAGATGGGAGGAAAAAACTTGAAGATTTTGAATATCCATGGTAGCCATCAAGGAGAATGAAAGTTGAAACTGATATTGTTTTTATATTGAAAAAAAGCGGGTATGGACTCTGAACCCCTGGCAATAGAAAGTGCCAATAAAGTCTGTCTCCAAAAGCTATCTAGAATCAGGGCATATGTTGCACAATAGACCCTACCAGCTCCCTCTTCGGGCTCTAAAGTTGGAGTACCGGCCCTTAGAAACTGACTCCAAACTCACTCCAGCAGCAAATGCTTTACAGATGAAAAATATAACTCTCAGCCCCATATTCTGCTCTGAGAGATATAATCGAATGTTCACCACTCCCTCATCTGAGGAAATTTCATCACAGATAAGAATTGCTATTTTTCCCATGCCCACACATAAATAATGGAACTGTTCTCCTACTTACATTGTCTAGGAACAGAGAAAGGTCCAGATAAGGAAGAGGTGAGTGAGAATTCCAGGAGGTGCAAGAGAAAGGATCACTCAAACTGGGACTGGTGGACTAGGCAGAGGAGGGGGCCTGGGAGGGCNAGTTCTGGACAAACAGAAATAAAATCGCAAGTCTGAGTCTGTGAACTATGTAATGAAGATCTAGGCAGAGGGCACCAGCAGCTGAGGGTGGAGACTTACCCTCAGCAAGGTCACTCTGTATCCCTCCAGCTTATTAGAGATGGTTCTGAATGTGATGGTCCTCAAGAGCATGTGGAGGAACCACGAAATTCCCATAATGCACATACCTCTTAGGAACTCATCCAAGGAGCAAATAAAATACTAGGCCTATTCTAAGGTGCTCAGGTAGAATTTTTAAAAGGCATTTTAAAATGTTATTAAACGTATAATGCAAACTCTAAAATGTCAGAGCCCACAAGGACTGAATATGACTGGACTATTCGATAATCTGGCCAAAGGACCTTCACAACCATTTGTTATTTGATAATATTTTCTTCATCTGGAAACCCAGAATGGTACACTATTATTAAGAAAGAATGGAAGAAAAGGCCTAAGATGTTCTATTCCCAAGAGATAATTTACATAAGTAATAATAAAGAGAGAGAGAATGAAAGCATAACAACATTCTTCAGTCTTGGCCTTTTGCAAGGTCAAGAGAATTGTTACAAGCTTCCTGCTTTATTGTTAGGAAATAGAGAACATTCTTCTTCCAGTGCCCCCCAAATGAGGAAGGAAAATTGGGACTGGATGCCATCAGTGCGTTGGGAGACCTATAACATCAAGGAAGAGAAGATGGACCAAGTCATATCACCAACATTTCAATCTGGTGAATCTTTTTTAAAAAATTTTATTTATTTTTAATTAAAGGATAGTTGCTTCACAATATTGGTTTGATTTCTGCCATACATCAACATGAATGGTGAACCTTTTCTTTTTTTGGTCAATCTCTCCAAACCTGGGGAGGTAGAAGAGGAAAAGTTGGACTAGGGAAGAAGACCTTCTAAGGATCCAGGAGAGAGAAAATTCACCTGTAAAAGGGGAAACCTAGTGAATTATATCTGATTATAATTTAATATGGTCTTTAAAAGAGAGCAAAGCAAAGTTAATCAAAACAAAACATAAAGCAAACTATTACAATTCATTTGGACCTTCATTTGGAAATTCTCCCTTGACCTTTGACTAAAAAGTCCTCTAAAACTAAAATAGGCAACCCCAAAAAGAAGGTTATTTTTGCAGGGAAAGTTGTTGTACAGCTCTTGAAGAGTTAGTTCCTAGTCAGAGTTTCACAGAAAAATCCCCTGAATGTCTGAAATTTCTCTCTCTGTGTCATTTTAAGTTGCTTTCATTTGTCCCCACACCAATCCAGATTAATCCGTGTGAGATAATTTGGGGCTATTTCTGTCCATTAACTTATTCATTTCTAATTTTCAAAAAAACCCCTCATACACAAAAAATTAAGGCAAGTAAAGTCCAAGTATAGTAAAAGTTTAAGAAATTTTGTCCAAGATAATGTTTTCTGTTAATAGGAAAAATTCCGCCAAGAGCTTTGTTTAAAAAATATTTATAAATTCACCTGATCTTTTATCAAGTCAAATATTTTTCTATGAAGCCACTGAAATCAAATGTTGTTTTGAAATCACTAAATTCCAAAAATTCTGATGAAACTCTTTTCCTCCACTATCCCTCCAAAGTGAGTGTGGAAGGAAGTGGATGTGATACAATAAATACATTGCTGGAATTTAAATTCAAAGAGGGTTCTAGTTGGAAGAAACTGTACAATGAATTAGATGAGTGGTTTTCAAACCTGGTTGGGCAACAGAATCACCTATTTAATATTATTCTACCTTTTATCTTAACTCATATTTCTTAAAATATATCTTTGTTTATTTCTTTTATATCAAGTCTTCGCATCTACCCCTCCCATCCTACCACAACTGTCAAATCCAGCCATACATATACCTCTACTTCTTAGGATTGATTTTCATTCTCTATCCTGTTTGGGATCAACATCTCTCATCTCTTTATCTTTTTTGTATGAAATCCTACAGAGTTTTCAAGACTTTATTCCACTGCATGGATTCAAGTGCTATAACTCTTATTGCTTCTAATGCACAATTGATAACAACCTGCATTTGTTTTATCATTTGTTTTCTTTTTAAAAGTTAATGTTTATTATAAAATATCTTAAAACATTAAAACTTAATAAATATAAAAAGACACAACAGATACTATACAGAAGAAGCCACATATAATAAAGTGTTCATAAGACAAGATACCATAAAACTTTTAGAGGAAAACATAGGCAGAACACACTCTGACATAAATCACAGAAAGATCTTTTTTGATCCACCTCCTAGAATAATGAAAATAAAAACAAACATAAACAAATTGAACCTAATTAAAAGCTTTTGCACAGCGAAGGAAGCCTTAAACAAAACAAAAAGACAACCCACAGATGGGAGAAAATATTTGCCAATGAAGTGACCGACAAGGGGTTAATCTCCAAAATATACAAACAACTCATGCAGCTCGTTATAAAAAAAAAAAGAGCAAGTCAATTAAAAAAAATAGACATTTCTCCAGAAGAGAAGATCTAAATAGACATTTTCCAAAGAAGACATACAGATGCAGCACTCTTTACAATAGCCAAGACCCGGGAGCAACCCATAGGGCCATCAGCAGAGGAATGGATAAAGATGCGGTGATACAGTGGGACATGACTCAGCCATAAAAAAGAATGAAGCAGTGCCATCTGCAGCATCATGGGTGGACCTAGAGATTGTCATACTAAGTACAGTAAGTCAGAGAAAGGCAAGTATCATATGATATCACTTATATGTGAAATCTATTAAAAATGATACAAATGAACGAATTATACAACATAACCAGACTCAGATCTCCAAATCAAATTTCTGGTTATCAAAGGGAAAATGTAGTGGGAAGTGATAAATTAGGAGATTGGAATTAACATATACACAGTATCAGATAACTTGGGAATTTCCTGGTAGGCAGCAGTTGGGACTGAAAGGCTGTGGCTGTGAGCCGTGAACGATGCGGGGACGCGTGGCTTCTGGAGGAGAGGAATTTGATCCAGGGCCAGAGACTAGGCTTGTTCACTCAGAGCTTTTTGTGTATCGAAGTTTTATTAAAGTATAAAAAGAGATAGTAAAAGCTTCTGACATAGACATCAGAAAAAGACAGAAAGAGTGCTCCCTTGCTAGTTTTTAATAAGGCATTTTACTGTTGGCAAGCTGCTAATCATAAAAGAAACACCTCAAGATTGAGAGAGTTGCACCAGGGCCCCCTCCCACCACATGCATTTTGAGATAGCATTGGCACAAGGGGTGTCATCTCTCGCCCTAAAACGCTGTGAATCTTGAAGAAAAATAGATTTCCAAGCAAATGCGTAGTTTCATTAACATAGCTTAAGAAAAGTATTTCCATAAGAAAGTGTGGGACCAGGTGGAACCAGATGTCACGACAGCACAGGATTCGAAGAGAAAAGAAAGAAAAAATCCTCTGCCACTTAACAGTTTGTTTTCTTCTGCTGCTTGGGGACCTCTGGCCTCCCTAACGAGGCTGTTAACCCTTTCAGGTCTCCACGCTTTCACTGCAGGGGACCCAGGTTAAATCCCTAGTCCAGGAACTAAGATCCCAAAAGCCGCGTGGCATGGCCAGAAAGAACAATAGATAACTAATAAGGACCTACTGTGTAGTCAAGGGATCTTATTAGACAATTAATAAGGACCTTTTTGTACAGTAGTTACTCAGTATTCTGTAACAGTGTGGGAAAAGAATCTGAAAAAATATGTATGTATATATATGTATGGGGGGGGGCGTGCACTCAGTTGCTCAGTCATGTCTGACTCGGCAAATCCATGGACTGTAGCCTGCCAGGCTCCTCTGTCTATGGAATTTTCCAGGCAAGAATACTGCAGCAGGTTATCATTTCTTCCTCCAGGGAATCTTCCCAATGCAGGGACTGAACCTGCATCTCTTGTGTCTCCTGCATTGGCAGTTGGATTCTTTACCACTGGATTCTCTGCCAGCTGTGAAGCCCCAAATACAGACACACACACACACACACACACACACACAACTCATTCACTTTGCTGTGTACCTGAAACTAACACAATATTGTAAATCAACTACACACCAATATAAATTTAAAAAGAAAAATGTTCAGACAGATAAAATTACTTAAATATTATTTTCTTGTGAATGAAAGTAGCAAAGCCTCTTAAATGTACAACGCCTAATAAAATAAAATAAACATTCCCAGGATTTTTTAGTGTACAATTATATATTATTACTCTGCTAAAATTATATTATTATTATATTATTATTACTCTGATGAAATTTGACAATATATATCAAAGCTTTAAATACCCTTCTTTTCAAAATCTAGCTTTCGTTATAAAAAAGGTCAGCCATCTCAGTTTGTATCTTTGCCTTTTTCCTTTATAAACTGCCACTTCCTTGTTATAATAGGAGTGACTCTGGGCATCCTATTAGGACTTTAACAAACGTTTTATGATGTTTTTCCTAGTTTCTACATTACATCACCGTTGGAGGAGGGCATAGCTTCTGCATCTTCATCAAGGAACAGTCCTCTATTTTCATGGGCTACAAAGTGAGGGTCATAATACTCTGTACTTCACAGTATTAGGTAAACTAAATGAATTTTTATGTAGAAAGATTGGAATTATCTAGCTTGTTGGAAGATTTCTAGCATGTCGATCTGTAACTGAAGCCAGAGTTCTTGGCTGGCTCTGAGGCTGGTATGAAGTAGCCACAGTCTGTTTGTAAACTTTCTCACACTGCAGGGAAAGTAGTCGAGGACGAGTCACGTTCTAAGCGTGCTCTGTTGCTGAGAGCATGTGGAGACCTTCTAGAGAAGAAACCATGGAGAAGACCAAGGCATAAAGACTATGGTTTTTAAGTGGAGACATTCCCCTATTTTTGCTAGGGAACGNCAAGTCATGTTCTGAGCGTGCTCTGTTGCTGAGAGCATGTGGAGACCTTCTAGAGAAGAAACCATGGAGAAGACCAAGGCATAAAGACTATGGTTTTTAAGTGGAGACATTCCCCTATTTTTGCTAGGGAACGCCAGCACCAAAACGCAGGTAGCAACCAACCCTTGCATTTGGGGGCTGGTGTTATGAAGATCAGGTAAGCGAGAAGGAACTGCTTATCTGTGACGTTAGCTCATGTCCACAAATGGTCTCAAATTTTCAGCTTTATTTGGCCTGATTCATGGACTATTCCTAGCATTCCAGTTCAGGGCAGATTTGTCCTCTCACAAAGGGATTTGTCCTGTCTTAAAGATATACTGTTCCTAGACTTGTGGTTGACAAGGGGGTAGGGATGTGAGGGATGTGAGGGAGGGTTGGAGGGGGAGTTTGGTATTAGCAGATGCAAACTATAACTATTATACAGAGAATGGATAAACAACAAGGTCCTATTATATAGCACAGGGAACTATATTCAGTATCCTGGGATAAGCCATAATGGAAAAGAATATGAAAAAAAATATATATATACACTTATGTGTATATGAATCACTTTGCTGTACAGTAGGAATTAACACAACAGTGTGAATCAACTATACTTCAAATAAATACATCTTGAAAAAAAGGTTCACTGTTCCTTTTCATTCATCCCAAGTCAATATCATTTAACTTAGTTCAGTTAGAATTTTTCAAAAGAAATTAGATGGCAACTATTATAGTGTGCTAATGTGCTTAGTCGCTCAGTCATGTCCGACTCTTTGCAACCCCAAGGACTGTAGCCTGCCAGGTTCTTCTGTCCATGGAATTCTCCAGGCAAAAATATTGGAGTGGGTAGCCACTGCCTTCTCCAGGGGATCTTTCTGACCCAGGGATTGAACCCGGGTCTCTTGCATTGCAGGTGGATTCTTTTACCATCTGAGTCACCAGGGAAGCCACCAACTATTATAGAAGGGGGAAAAAAAATAGCTAACAAAGACATACAGAACGGGCTGGTTTACAGAGTTTAAGATTTTCCCTCCCTATTTCCTCTTCTCTTATTCTTCGTTTTTCATTTAATAAATGTGTTGAGCACTACTGTGCTGGTCAGTGGGAAGTCAAAAATGAAGAAAAGCCTTGATTTTCTTCCCCTAATTTACTTACAGTAGAAGCAAGCAGTGGCCTGACTGCTGCAACTTATAGCACCCGAAAACCTAGAGCAATTTTCTAGCTTCAATCCCAAGTATGGAAGTGGAAATGTTGGTCACTCAGTCCTGTCTGACTCTGCGACTCCAGGCTGCCAGGGTCCTCTGTCCATGGGATTCTCTAGGCAAGAATACTGGAGTGGGATGCCACTTCCTTCTCCAGGGGGTCTGCCCCACCCAGGGATTGATTGAGCCCAGGTCTCCCTCGATGCAGGCAGACTCTACCATCTGAGCCACCACAGAAGCCCCAGTCCCAAGTATGCCAAGTCTCATTTCAGCTCATTTCAGTCTAAGCCCTTCTTTGCTGCTGCAGCTAAGTCACCTCAGTCGTGTCCGACCCTTTGCGACCACATAGACAACAGCCCACCAGGCGCCTCTGTCCCCGAGATTCTCCAGGCAAGAACACTGGAGTGGGTTGCCGTTTCCTTCTCCAAGCCCTTCTTTGAGCCTCTTAGTCTAACATTTTCCCGTGACGTTCGCGCAGCAGCTCAGCAATGCACGTGCATTACTCCTAACTGCCACCAGGTGGCGTCTAATGCCGGAGCCTACAGATGAAAAGAATTTTTCAACTTAAAAAAAATTTTTTTTTTGTAAACTATATTTTAAAAGAATTTTTGGTGAAGTCAATTTTTTTCCACTATAAAAATGTACCTCAGGACTTCCCTGGTGGTCCAGTGGTTAAGAATCCATCTTGCAATGCAAGGGACACGGATTCAGTTCCTGATGCAGGAAGATCCCACATGCTGTGGAGCAAATAAGCCCATGTGCCACAACTGTGGGGTCGCACAGAGTCGGACATGACTGAAGCGACTTAGCAGCAGCAGCAGCAGCCACAACTACAAAGCTTGTGCTCTAGAGCCCTGGAGCCATAACTACTGAGCTCGGGAGTCACAACTACGCAGCCCATATGCCCACTGAGCCTGTGTTCTGCAACAAGCAAAGCCACTGCAAAGAGAAGCCCGAGGACTGTAATGAAGAGTAGCCCTCACTCGCCATAATTAGAGAAAAAGGTCGCACAGCAGTGAGCACCCAGCATAGCCGCAAATTAATAATAAACAAATAAATCTTTTAAAAACATGTACCTTTAAGGGACTTCTCTGGTGGTCCACTGGTTAAGACTCCATGCCCTCAACGCAAGGGGCATGGCTTTGATCCCTGGTCAGGGAACTTAGATCCCACATGCTGCAACTAAGATCCTGTACAGTGAAATAAATAAATAAATATTCTTCTAAAAAAAAAAA
>SJYW01005949.1:959926-995273 GCA_006410735.1 Raphicerus campestris
GTCTAATATTTTCCCGTGACGTTCGCGTAGCAGCTCAGCAATGCACGTGCATTACTCCTAACTGCCACCAGGTGGCGTCTAATGCCGGAGCCTACAGATGAAAAGAATTTTTCAACTTAAAAAAAAAATTTTTTTTGTAAACTGTATTTTAAAAGAATTTTTGGTGAAGTCAATTTTTTTCCACTATAAAAATGTACCTCAGGACTTCCCTGGTGGTCCAGTGGTTAAGAATCCATCTTGCAATGCAAGGGACACGGATTCAGTTCCTGATGCAGGAAGATCCCACATGCTGTGGAGCAAATAAGCCCATGTGCCACAACTGTGGGGTCGCACAGAGTCGGACATGACTGAAGCGACTTAGCAGCAGCAGCAGCAGCCACAACTACAAAGCTTGTGCTCTAGAGCCCTGGAGCCATAACTACTGAGCTCGGGAGTCACAACTACGCAGCCCATATGCCCACTGAGCCTGTGTTCTGCAACAAGCAAAGCCACTGCAAAGAGAAGCCCGAGGACTGTAATGAAGAGTAGCCCTCACTCGCCATAATTAGAGAAAAAGGTCGCACAGCAGTGAGCACCCAGCACAGCCGCAAATTAATAATAAACAAATAAATCTTTTAAAAACATGTACCTTTAAGGGACTTCTCTGGTGGTCCACTGGTTAAGACTCCATGCCCTCAACGCAAGGGGCATGGCTTTGATCCCTGGTCAGGGAACTTAGATCCCACATGCTGCAACTAAGATCCTGTACAGTGAAATAAATAAATAAATATTCTTCTAAAAAAAAAAAAAAAGCCTTTAAAATAAAATGCAAAGTGTTTAATCATTTACTAACCACTAGATTTTACATAATCACAACAAACGTTTGTATCCTGCCCTCAAATTTGCAGTGTGCTCACATTATTTCTTTTGATGTTTCCAGTAGTTCTTTGAAGTCAATTTGGCAGGTGTTTTTATTTGCTGCACGTTACAGATGGCCACGCTTTACATAACCATGGTCACACAGGTACCAAGCAGTAGAACACGGGTATAAGACCTAGTGCTCTGATTTAATTTCTAAGCAACCTGTTTAATGCTGTGTTGTAAGGGCCTGAACAGAGAACAACGTTAGGTACAGTCCCTGTAAATCATTGAACTAAAGCCCTGGAATTATAAAGCTTCACTCAATTATCATACTCCTTATTGCTTTTAGGAAACTACTGAAGTTATGTTCTGCGTTGAGCACTGAGTCACATAGCACTGACCTGTACACTCTGCAGTTTTAGGTGAGGTGTCGATTGCCACTATTAACCTCCAGTTTCTCTCTTAGTTCAGTACAGTTGATCAATGAACACCATAGATTTGAACTGCCTGGGGCCACTTACCCTCAGATTTTTTTCCAACAGTAAATACTGGAGTACTACAAAATCTCAGGTTGGTTAAATCCGTGGATATGGAATCATGGACACAGAGGAATCATGTATAAGGAAGGCTGACTATAAATCATCCAGGGATTTTCCACTTTAGGGAGTATAGGTATGCCCAGCCCTCTCATTGTTCAAAGGTCCATTGTACTTTCTTTTTGACTGATTTTGTATGATGAGAGACAGCCTCCCTCCTTTACTTCCTTGAACAGTAAGAATCTCTAACTATAATACACATCTAAAATATGTTAACACGTTATTGTGCCTTCCTCAGTCAAAGAAAATCCCTAGTAACCAAGCTGCTCCGTTCCAAGAAGCTCAACTATTGTCACTGAATGCTCAAATCTATCTTTTCTTCTTGAAGGATCCAAACCAATATTTTTTCCTTAGGGGCAATTTAAGGTTGATTTTAACATAATTTAAAAATGCAATTAAAATATATTTATAACCATCCAATCATAGCCTAACTCATGGCAAACCAGTGATATTATATGTGAACTTAGAAAAAAATCATAGTCATAGCAAGTTACATTTATTGATCACTCACTGGTTAACAGACACTCTGCTAATCATTTAAAATTTCTTACAGCTCATTTCATCTTCACAAGAACTTTACACAGTACATAGTTTTATTATCTGCATTTTCCAGGTATAGAAACTCAGGCTTAGAGAAGTTAAGGAGTCTAAGACAAGGGTAAGTAGTGAAGCTGGGATTTAAAGCTGGATCCGCCAAAACATGGATCTAGGTCCACTTGATTTTACATGTGCTCCTCTCTAGGCCTCCTAGGACTGAAGACAAGCCAACCCGATTCGTTATTCTTCTAACTAATTAATAAGCACCCCTGTTGTGCTCCATTTGTTTTTTCCAACCATCACCACTCTACCCTTGAACACCCCTTGTAACAGGAAAAGTCTGTTCAAGACAGCTCAAGGGATGTGGGGTCTGATGGCTTCATGCTAAAATTGGGCTTGTAGGGAGTTTTGATGTCAGGGATTTATACTCTTATATTCCCATAATCTTAGGATGTGGGTGAGAAAGACATCTCATGAAAGAAAGAAACTATGCTTCTTAGCCTTCACTCCCCATTTCTCCTTCACTAACTTGAAAAGAGGGCCTTTCAGGACACAGTCTAGCTGCCAGAGTCTCACGAAGAGCTGGACTCCCAGGTCTCAAGAAGGGCAGGAAAACAGGATGGCCTTTTAGATAGTAAAGGATGCTGAGCAGAAAAACAANAAAGAGGGGCTTTCAGGACACAGTCTAGCTGCCAGAGTCTCACGAAGAGCTGGACTCCCAGGTCTCAAGAAGGGCAGGAAAACAGGATGGACTTTTAGATAGTAAAGGATGCTGAGCAGAAAAACAAGTGGGCTTTTCTTCACTGTGATGCCAACTGATGCTCAGCACTCACATCTTCCCTGTGTGTCTGTTCAGGTGTCAAATGTCAAAGAAGGAAACTCAAGAGATCTAGATCGGCTTCGTATACGGCCCCTCTAACTGTGACCACCAGAGGCACTCAGATCAGGAATGACAGAACAAACAAACAAGCAAACAACAATAATAAAGCCTCAGATGTCCAGCACTTTGGTCTGGGGGAACAGTTTCTGGGGAGGTGAATAGTACAGACAGCACATGAAGCCTTACCCTTCCAATAGATCTATTGACAGGGAACAAGAAGTGAACCGGTAGCGTGAGAGGTAGGGGTAGAAAAGCCTTTGCGTGTGTTGGTTTTCTTTAAGGTATGGTGCCCTTGAGCATATTTGAAGGCTGAAAGACACAGGAGGCAAATAAAGGTAGTTTATGGAGCAAGTTACAAAAGAAGGTAGGCGGGACTGGTGTTAAGAGCACACAAGGAGACCTTAATTGTAAAGGGTAGGAGGCACTCTTGTCTAAATAGAGGGAGGTTTGTACAGCCTTCCCTGGCGACTTAGAAGGTAAAGAATCTGCCTGCAATGCAGGAGACCTGGGTTGGACCCCAGGGTTGGGAAATCCCCTGAGAAGTGATCCACTCCAGTATTCTTGCCTGGAGAATTCTATAGACAGAGGAGCCTGGTGGGCTACAGTCCATGGGGTTGCAAAGAGTCGGACACGACTGATTGACTAACACTTTGCAAGGCGAGGGGAAATGAGATATTTTCAAACTGATGGCCTCTACTCAGTGCAATATGAAACAAAATGACCTCAGACGGAGGAATCTAGAGAGTGAAGGCTGGAGGTGGGTGGTGAATGCCTCTGACACCTGCTACAGGGTCTGTTCCCTAAGGACAGCAGAACAGGGAGAAGTCCAGTCAAACCTGAAGACATAGGTTACTTACTTTTTCTATTTCCCTCCCATTGTATGCTTTTTCTTTTTGACATTTTAGTGCTTACTGGTCTCTCTCTCAAAGTGAGCAAAAAAAGAAAATGGAAATTGGAAACCAAATGTAACAGGTAGTACTGAAGGGCCATTCCTTAAATTTTCTGCTAAAGCTTTGTGGTGGGAGTGGGGGTGGAGAAAGGGATGGGGACAAAAAATGGATATTGGATCATTCATTACTGGACTCTGTCATCCCTTTTTCTCCATCATGATCTCTAGAACATGGATGTTGGTTTAATTACCTCTTAGGACTTAGATGCCCTGGTTCAGAGGATGAGACAAGAGTGTGCCACATCCTCTAACAGGTAACTTTATACACAAGGAGGCACCATGTACTGCCAAGAAAATACCAAGGAAGGCAGTTTATATCACCTCAAGGCAGAGTTGTCCAACAGCCAAAGAAACACAGTATAAAGATTATAGTGGCACAGATAACTTCCACTACTGCAAAGGGCATCCTTGGCAAGACAGAGGATCTGTTGATTTAAGCCAGGTGATCCAACCTGGAGTGAGGTGTCCAACAAGATCTGTCTCCTTTGAGAATGTGAATTTGTGCAGCCATTATGGAGAACAGAATGCAGTGTCCTTAAAAAAAAAAAACAATTAAAAATAGAGTTACTAATATGATCCAGCAACCCTACTCTTAGGCATATATCCAGGAAAGATGAAAGCTCTAATTCAAAAAGATACACGCCTCCAATGTTCATTGCAGCACTATACAATGGCCAAGATATGGAAGCAACCTAAGTGTGCATTGACAGAGGAATGGATAAAGAAGTGGTACATCTATAAATGGTATATGATTCAACCATAAGAAGAATGAAATATTACCATTTGAAGCAACATGGATGGACCTGGAAATTATCATACTAACTGAAGTCAAAGATAAAATATCATATGATACACTTCTATGTGGAATCTAAAAATAATAATAAAAACTTATTTACAAAATAGAAACAGACTCACAGACATAGAAAACAAACTTATGGTTATCAAATGGGAAAGGGGGCAGGATACACTGAGCTTGGGATTAACACATACATGCTGCTATATATAAAATAGATAACAAGGACATACTGTATAGCACAGAGAACTATACTTGTAAGGACACAACTGAAGTGACTTAGCAGCAGCAGCATAAAAAGAAAGTTATATACATATATGAATATATATATAACTGAATCACTTTGCTGTACTCCAGAAAATAATGCAACATTATAAATCAACTATACTTCAATAAAAACAATAATAAAAGTTCTGCCTCCTTTGAATTCTTTAAAACTGAGTCTCCGAGATTCTTTATTTCAGAATGGCTAGAACCAAACATCACAGATCTAGATAGCACAGCCAATAACTTCAGATTGTACTCTGATGAAGCCACTAGATCATGTAGGAATTAGATTAGACAGACATGCGTTGTAACCCCTAGCCCACTACATATGAATTGTGTGTCATTGGGCAAATCATTTATTCTCTCAGATCTTATCTCTTCATAAGTAAAAAGGATAATTTGAAAATTATATTAAATGTGTAGATGAAAGCATTAAGTAGTGATCCTGGCATATATTAGGTATGCAATAAGTGTTGGAAAAAATGGATTGTGATACTTAGCTTGATTAAAAATTGCAGGTAGGGGTCACTCTTAGAATCAGCTAAAAGATACTTTTAAAATTCTGCTGTGGATTCAATGCAATACAAATTAAAATTATAAAGTTGTCCTTTTATCAGAAAAAATCAGCAACAACAATGACAAAAATAACAAACAACAAACAAACAGAAAGGCTTCAAGCTCCTAGCAGTTCATAAAAACAGGTCTGTTCTCCTAAAGACTGAGATCAAATTACCAAGGCCATTATTTTTTGATAAATCAATGAAAGTCGATACAAAAACAATATGCAAATACTCTCATCAAACACTACTTTGATTACATCAAAACACTATTAAACAAACACCCCAAACTCCTTCATGCCATTCCTATCCCTTCCGGTCTTTCACTATGACTCCCCATGAAACTCAGCTCCAGGGAACTTGGACTCTCAGCCTGCCCTTGTTTTCCTAGCTCTGCTTTCTTGCTCATCACATTCCACCTCTAGAGAATTCCTCCTCCCATCCCTCCACACAGCCATACCAATTTCCTTATCCTTCAAGTTTTGATGAAATCTCACTTCCAGTATAAAAACCTTCCTTGTCCATCACTTCTCAGTGACTACTCTCTGCTCCAAAACTCCATGGTATTTCTCTTCTGCAGAACTCACTTGACCAGCTAGACTGGGCATGGGCCTTTCTGGCAGGTGCCCAGCTTCTGAACCCTTACCCTATTTTGGAGGAAGTAGAGCCTGCCTCCCACTCTAGAGGCTGAGGATGTTTGTACGCTTTCCCCATCTCCTTTTCAGTTAAGACAAGGACACTTGATAGAGGCTGAACCCATCAGGTGCACTCACCACACTTCGAAGGGTAGGCCAATGCCAGGAAGAGGCAGTTACCACGCAGACCTCCAGCAGGGCAGAGTGATCCCCAGGAGACGGCTGTGTCCTCTTCCCCAGGTAAGCGGTGGGAGCTGCCCACACCGACTGCTCTGTGCCCTATGGTGGCAGGGTCTTCACCAGACTAGCTCCATGGCAATTGGGGGAATTGTTCATGAAGGGTCCTCTCCAAGCCCGATTCTCCAGTTTTTGCTATAAGTCTGGGCCTAAGAATAGGAGACTTCAGCATAATATAAAACAGGAAACAGCTTAAACTGGAATGCAAGGTCTCTCTGGGAATTGCTCACTGCTTGTCTCTCTCCTCAGACTCTTCCCTTTGGCCACGTTCACAGGCTTTCTTTCTCCTCAGGTCTCTGCCTGCAGACGGATTTGTGGCAACATTTTTGGATGTTGCAAAGTTTAGGGGGGTAATGTTGACATTCGGGAGGGTGGCAGAGGTGCTCAGACAGTCTCACACAATAAGAAATCTCAGGCCACTTTGCAAGGTCCCCTGGAGAATCATATAGGCAAAAATAAATCCTGTTATCTGAACCTAGAAGCTGACCCTGATTTACGTATTAAAAACAACCTATTTGGGACTTTTTGAGGGACGATTGCATTTGGTTTGGAACTTCCCCAGGAGTTTTTCACTATTTTGGGACGCACACCAGGACGGCTATATGGCTCAAAGCAACACGCATTGCTTCAGAGTGCAGTTCTCATCACTATGGCTGCTGGATCTTAGGATCAGTGTGGCCATCTGATTCCACTATGGATTTTCTAGTGTCCTCTTAGCCAAACATTTGCATCCTGAGTATCTTTTTTTTTTTTTGTATATCATAAGTTGTTTCCTTTTAATTTCTCCTTTTTACTACAGTTATGGAAGTACACTGGATTTTTAGAAAAGATGATTTTAATTTCATTTCAGGATAGTCAAGGTGGCAGTCTTAGTTACTTATTATAAAAATGAGATGTTTGACCAAAAATGGTAGCAAACCATGGCCCTCAAGTGCTCTCTTATTTTCCCACAATCTTCTAGCCTACTCTCCACTTCCCCCCTACTGTGTGTTAGGCAATATCCTTTGATATAGAATTTAGAATGTTATTCAGTATTTTTTTCGAGAACGCATTTTTTTCCTGTTAGACACACCTTTTGCAACAGGCTCCATTCTGGCTAAACTAAAACCACAACATCTTGGGTTGATACTGACTGAGGGTCTAATGGCCCATTTCAAATGTGACCAAAGGAGGTGGACTAGGCTTTAAAACTAGCAGGCTCCTGGGAGCTCAGTTCTGCAGAAACTTAATAGGGTGTAAAGGGCATATGGAACCCAACCCACACCCCACTCTTAATCACCCCATGAAAGAACAAACTTCCCTCCAACCCTGAATGCTTAAAAGAATTTGAATATAAATCAGCACGAGACTTGAAAAAGAAAAAAAGAAGTTGCTTCATAGCTTATTTTCCTGTTACCAACCATCAAAATCCATTTGAGCAGACCGAGCTACTTGGCAGTCGCCTCATGGTTCGGCCACATAGAGAGACAATTCAGGACAAGGTGTCCTCACTCCGCTCTGAGAGAAGATTTCAGGCGAAGACCTGCTCCAGCCAACACGTCCAAAGGTTTCCTTACCTGATTCACGCCCCCTCTTAAAATGACCATAAACTGTGAGGCTGATACTCCAAGGAGAATGTTTCCTGACATTAAACATTCCTGAACTTCTGGACCTCATCATATTTTATGAGCGGCCTCTCAGCTGGCGATGGTCTTAGTCCTACATGTTTTTGCTGGAAACCAGAGGACATGGGAAAATCTCTTTTCCAAACCTTATCACTTCAGAGGCAGAAGCAGCATCTGAGGATTTTCTGCATTGAATTCACCTGTATGAGTTGAAAAACCCATATGTACTTACAGGGAAAGCTCTGGTTTTAAAGAAAACTCCCTTTTAATCTGGAGAAGGCAATGGCACTCCACTCCAGTACTCTTGCCTGGAAAATCCCATGGATGGGGGAGCCTGGTAGGCTGCAGTCCATGGGGTCGCAAAGAGTCGGACACCATGAGTGACTTGACTTTCACTTTTCACTTTCATGCATTGGAGAAGGAAATGGCAACCCACTCCAGTGTTCCTGCCCGGAGAATCCCAGGGATGGGGGAGCCTGGTGGGCTGCCGTCTCTGGGGTCGGACACGACTGAAGTGACTTAGCAGCAGCAGCAGCAGCCTTTTAATCACTTGGAAACTATGAATTAGCACAATTTCCAAAATCAACAGCCTGAGACTTTGATCCTGAGACTTTGATAGTATGACTCAAAAAATTCTCAACAGAAAGTTCCTGAGGAGTGACACAAAATGTCCCAGAGAGTTTAATCATGAGAAGATAATAGATGCAAAAGTGAATGGTAAAGTCCTACATAAATGAAAAATATTTAAGGATATGTCACTGTCACAGCCAACTAGGAAATAATTGAGTACAAATTCGGGAATAATACAGTAAATAAACCGTGAAGCTATATTCCCATACTGTAACAGCTACTCACTGGAAAAAGAAAAAACTGGTCAACACTTGGCACAACAGTTGACAACTGATTTTTAAATGGATGTTACCTCTCTGATTCTGAGTGAATCAGATACAACCTGAGTGGCCAAAACAAGATTATTTTTTGCGAATATGCCACTTTTATATGCTGGAATGTTTGCTGAAGCGGTGTTTCAAGTGTGTAAGTCACTCTGGAGAGCTTTAAAGAATCCTTTTACGTTAAGAAGCCATTATTGCTCTGTCAGTTTCAGGTGGCTGAGTCACTTGGTAACATCTTACCATCGCCTGTTTATCTTTTCTTTTGTCGAATGCTCACCAGAAAGGGGTCTGAGGCTTTGTCTGTCTTTTTTTTTTCCCCCATAGCCCCTCACAACAATCTCTCTTTTTCTTCCTTGTCAACTCTGCCCTCATAACTTCCTTCACAGCTTCAACCTCAAGGCTGTTTTTTAGCTCTTTGAGCAACTTGCAGCTGCTGAGCGTATGCGGCGGGAAGAGGACTTTCGCTCTGTGAGAACTACCATGCCTTGCCTTGATGTGGTGCACATACTTCCCTTCCAGGAATCCAGTAAGGCGCCAGCATTTGTTTTCTTGACTCACACGTTGACTCAAGCATTTATTATGTGTGATATTTGGAGATGCTGGGAAATACAAAGATGAGTTTGTCTCATTTCCTGACCGCAAGAAACTTACTTTACACTGAATAAAAAGGAAATGACATGAGTTAAATGTTACACAAGTGCAGTCCAACAGACTAGCCACTACTTATTGATTACTGGGATTTGAAATGTGGCTAGTTCAAACTGAGATGTACAGTAGATACAAAATATACTCTGGACTTCAAAGATTTGGTGCAAAAAGTGTAAAGCAACTCATCAATAATATTTATACTGATTACCTGTGATGTGATAACATTTTGGATCAGTTCAGTTCAGTTCAATCGCTCAGTCATGTCCAGTTCTTTGCGACCCCATGAACCACAGCACACCAGGCCTCCCTGTCCATCACCAACTCCCAGAGTCCATCCAAATCCATGCCCACTGAGTCGGTGATGCCATCCAACCATCTCATCCTCTGTAGTCCCCTTATATAAAATTACACATGTGCTGGACTTCCCTGGTGGTCCAGTGGCTAGGACTCCACTCTCCCAATGCAGGCGGCCCATGTTTGATCCCTGGCCGGGGAGCTAGATCCCACATGCCTCAAGTAAAGATCCCATGAGCAGAAACTAAAATCTGGCACAGTCAAATAAATAAATAAATAAATATATTTTAAAAAAAATAAATAAAATTACACATGTAACTCATTTCATTTGGCCAGTGATGTTATAGAAATTCAGAGAGGAATGGGAGAGTATGTCCTGGGGTGTGTGTGTGTGTGTGTGTGTGTGTGTGTGTGTGTGTNTCCTACATGTTTTTGCTGGAAACCAGAGGACATGGGAAAATCTCTTTTCCAAACCTTATCACTTCAGAGGCAGAAGCAGCATCTGAGGATTTTCTGCATTGAATTCACCTGTATGAGTTGAAAAACCCATATGTACTTACAGGGAAAGCTCTGGTTTTAAAGAAAACTCCCTTTTAATCTGGAGAAGGCAATGGCACTCCACTCCAGTACTCTTGCCTGGAAAATCCCATGGATGGGGGAGCCTGGTAGGCTGCAGTCCATGGGGTCGCAAAGAGTCGGACACCATGAGTGACTTGACTTTCACTTTTCACTTTCATGCATTGGAGAAGGAAATGGCAACCCACTCCAGTGTTCCTGCCCGGAGAATCCCAGGGATGGGGGAGCCTGGTGGGCTGCCGTCTCTGGGGTCGGACACGACTGAAGTGACTTAGCAGCAGCAGCAGCAGCCTTTTAATCACTTGGAAACTATGAATTAGCACAATTTCCAAAATCAGCCTGAGACTTTGATCCTGAGACTTTGATAGTATGACTCAAAAAATTCTCAACAGAAAGTTCCTGAGGAGTGACACAAAATGTCCCAGAGAGTTTAATCATGAGAAGATAATAGATGCAAAAGTGAATGGTAAAGTCCTACATAAATGAAAAATATTTAAGGATATGTCACTGTCACAGCCAACTAGGAAATAATTGAGTACAAATTCGGGAATAATACAGTAAATAAACTGTGAAGCTATATTCCCATACTGTAACAGCTACTCAATGGAAAAAGAAAAAACTGGTCAACACTTGGCACAACAGTTAACAACTGATTTTTCAATGGATGTTACCTCTCTGATTCTGAGTGAATCAGATATAACCTGAGTGGCCAAAACAAGATTATTTTTTGCGAATATGCCACTTTTATATGCTGGAATGTTTGCTGAAGCGGTGTTTCAAGTGTGTAAGTAACTCTGGAGAGCTTTAAAGAATCCTTTTACTTTAAGAAGCCATTATTGCTCTGTCAGTTTCAGGTGGCTGAGTCACTTGGTAACATCTCACCATCGCCTGTTTATCTTCTTTTCTTTTTTCGAATGCTCACCAGAAAGGGGTCTGAGGCTTTGTCTGTCTTTTTTTTTTCCCCCATAGCCCCTCACAACAATCTCTCTTTTTCTTCCTTGTCAACTCTGCCCTCATAACTTCCTTCACAGCTTCAACCTCAAGGCTGTTTTTTAGCTCTTTGAGCAACTTGCAGCTGCTGAGCGTATGCGGCGGGAAGAGGACTTTCGCTCTGTGAGAACTACCATGCCTTGCCTTGATGTGGTGCACATACTTCCCTTCCAGGAATCCAGTAAGGCGCCAGCATTTGTTTTCTTGACTCACACGTTGACTCAAGCATTTATTATGTGTGATATTTGGAGATGCTGGGAAATACAAAGATGAGTTTGTCTCATTTCCTGACTGCAAGAAACTTACTTTACACTGAATAAAAAGGAAATAACATGAGTTAAATGTTACACAAGTGCAGTCCAAGAGACTAGCCACTACTTATTGATTACTGGGATTTGAAATGTGGCTAGTTCAAACTGAGATGTACAGTAGATACAAAATATACTCTGGACTTCAAAGATTTGGTGCAAAAAGTGTAAAGCAACTCATCAATAATATTTATACTGATTACCTGTGATGTGATAACATTTTGGATCAGTTCAGTTCAGTTCAATCGCTCAGTCATGTCCAGTTCTTTGCGACCCCATGAACTGCAGCACACCAGGCCTCCCTGTCCATCACCAACTCCCAGAGTCCACCCAAATCCATGCCCACTGAGTCGGTGATGCCATCCAACCATCTCATCCTCTGTAGTCCCCTTATATAAAATTACACATGTGCTGGACTTCCCTGGTGGTCCAGTGGCTAGGACTCCACTCTCCCAATGCAGGCAGCCCATGCTTGATCCCTGGCCGGGGAGCTAGATCCCACATGCCTCAACTAAAGATCCCATGAGCAGAAACTAAAATCTGGCACAGTCAAATAAATAAATAAATAAATAAATATATTAAAAAAAATAAAATAAAATTACACATGTAACTCATTTCATTTGGCCAGTGATGTTATAGAAATTCAGAGAGGAATGGGAGAGTATGTCCTGGGGTGTGTGTGTGTGTGTGTGTGTGTGTGTGTGTGTGTGTGTGTGTGTGTTGGGAGGTTGACAGAGGTGGGAGATGGTGAACAAAAACTGTGCAAGAGGGGTTTGAGCTGAGTCTTGAAGTAGCCTTTGCACATGCGCAGTGGAGAAGGAACCTCAGCCAAAGGAAGTAATGCACAAAGCATGGTCTCTGGATCCCATCTCAGCTCTTCTTCTTAGAAGCTATTTGACTTCTATCACTCTCAGTTTCCACAAGAAAAAACTGGGGCTTCTGATGCCTATCTCATAAGATTGATTGTGATAAGGATTATAATGAGGTAATGCATACAAAGAAATTAGTGCATAGAACAAGACAAAGCACTCAGTAGATGGAATCGAAATTTACGAGTATGGGGAACATCAGGAGGGTTAAAAGGTGATTTCAAGGATGTTAAAATGACATTTAATCTAAAAGCCATTTCCTCAGCTACTATTTTAGAGTTGTTCAGTCACTCGGTCATGTCTGACTCTTTGCCACTCCACCGACTGCAGTACGCCAGGCTCTGCTGTCCTTCACTATCACCCACAGTTTGTTCAAAATTCATATCCATTGAGTTGATGATGCTGTCTAACCATCTCATCCTCTGCCACCCCCTTCTCCTTTTGCCTTCAGTCTTTTCTAGCATCAGGGTCTTTTCCAATGAGTTGGCTCTTCACATCAAGTGGCCAAAGTATTGGAGCTTTAGCTTCAGCATCATTCCTTCCAATGAATATTCAGGGTTGATTTCCATTATGATTGACTGGTTTGATCTCCCTTGCAGTCCTAGGGGCTCTCAAGAGTCTTCTCCAACAGCACAGTTCAAGAGCATCAATTCTTGGACACCCAGCCTTCTTTATGGTCCAACTCTCACATCCACACATGACTACTGGAGAAACCATAGCTTTGACTAGATGGACCTTTGTGCACAAAGTGATGTCTCTACTTTTTAATATACTGTCTAGGTTTGTCATAGCTCTTCCTTCAAGGAGCAAGCGTTTTTTAATTTCATGGCTGCGGTCACCATCCACAGTGCTTTTGGAGCCTAAGAAAACAAAGTCTGTCACTGTTTCCACTGTTACCCCATCTATTTGGCATGAAATGGTGGAACTGGATGCCATGATCATAGTTTTTTGAATGTTGAGTTTTAAGCCAGTTTTTTCACTCTCCTCTTTCAGCTTCATCAAGAGGCTCTTTAGTTCCTCTTTTCTTTCTTCCATAAGGGTAGTGTCATCTGCATATCTGAATTTATTAATATTTCTCCCAGAAATCTTGATTACAGCTTATGCTTCATCCAGCCCAAAATACCATCATTAAAGTCTTGCCTCCCTTTTCAAGTCCTTCTTTATAAAATAATTGTTATAATCTGAAATATTCCCAAATTTTACACAATACATCTTCAGGAACAGAGAGGGGAAAAAGATACATTTTCCAGTTAAATTTCACTATCCTTATTCTGTACTGATTTTATAATAACCTTTTATCACCTTTTTAGTTGTGGGAGACGGGAAAGATTCAAAGTATAAGCTGGCCATTGTCTTTCCTTTTCCTGTGGATATACTTGGCCACTGGAAACCCTAGGAGAATATGTTGTGATCTGCATCTATCTTCATCAAAATTATGGCTGTCTCTGGAAAGTGGTGCAAATTCTGAGGATGATGGTGGTGCAATTATGTTAGTGATGCAGGACAAGCTTGGCGTATCTCCAAGTTCTTACTGGAGCAGTGCTTATAGAAGGACTTTATGACAGTCTGATACCTTTCTGAAGTATGCCAAGAAACTATTAGACCCACACATGACAGGTTACTAGGAGAGGAACTGACTGCAGAGGTCATTGTAATTACATACAGAAGCTAGCTTCTCTTCAAGACAGATGCTCACCACGGGATGGTGGGCCAACCACTGTGAGGGCCCAGATACGACAGTGGCCTCGAAACGTATTTTCTCTCTCCCATCCTGAGGTTCTGGCTCCAGGAATTTTAAGAAGACTTCCAGAGAGGGAAAACCAAATTTTCATAAGATTTCATTAAAGTGCAAACTTCACAGACCTCTGCTTCTAACATGGGTTCCTCATCAATTTCAACTTTTCTTACCTCTAAGGCATCCAGAAAAGGGTATCTACTGAAAGCCCTCATTCACCTTAAATTTTGGTTAGTAACTGCCTTTTTTGTTATAATAAAGCATCTAACATTACTGAGCACTCACTGCTGTGCTAAGCATTGTACTATTTCTTTTAATCCTCATAACACCACCATGGATTATATATCATTACCTGTTATTTTAGTTATCTATTGTTGCATAACAAGGCACCACAAAATTTAGGGACTTACAACAACAATGCTCATTTTTGATCTCTTATGGTTTCTATCAGAGAAGGCAATGGCACCCCACACCAGTACTCTTGCCCGGAAAATCCCACAGATGGAGGAGCCTGGTAGGCTGCAGTCCATGGGGTTGCTGAGGGTCAGACATGACTGAGCAAATTCACTTTCACTTTTCACTTTCATGCATTGGAGAAGGAAATGGCAACCCACTCCAGGGTTCTTGCCTGGAGAATCCCAGGGATGGGGGGCCCTGGTGGGCTGCTGTCTCTGGGGTCGCACAGAGTTGGACACGACTGAAGTGACTTAGCAGTAGCATGGTTTCTATGGGTCAAGAATTCATACAGAACGTGATGAGTTTGGTTTATTCCTGTTCTTTGAGGTCTGAGGTCTCAGCTGCAAGGCTTAAAAACTAGGCCCTGGAGTCATCTTAAGGATTGATTAATCAGTCCCATGTTGAGCTGTTAATGCTGGGTGGCAGCGGAAGGTCTGGTGCGGATGTTGGTAGGCATACCCACATGTGACCTCCCCGTGTGGCCTGGGCTTCCAAAGGCTGAGAGAGAGCCAGGCGTGGAAACCCATTGCCTGTTATGACTTAGCTGGAAGCCACATCCCTTCTGCCATATTTCTTTTGGTTGAGGCAGTTTCAAAATTCAGCTCAGATTCCAGGAAAGGGACCCCAGCTCCTGATGAAAGGATATCCATGTCACCTCATGAGAAGAGCATGTGAAATGAAATGTATACTGGTGCAGCTGTATTTGGAAAATACAATCTTCCTTGCATCTATATTTTACAGATTAAAAGACAGAGGCCTAAAGAGGGTGGATAAATTGCTTGTGATTACACAGCTAGTAAAAACAAAAGCCAAGATAGAAATTTGCTGATTTCCAAAATTCATTCTCTTAAAAATTCACTATGCTATGCTATCTCCCACCCTAGCTTTCAGTTTTAAAAATAATAATAAATTTAAAACAATCCATTTTAAAACCAAATATTTATTTACCCCAATAGTGTGCCACAGATTTCATAAACCTGGAGCTGGGGATGGTCATGTGAGGTCACAATAATTTTAATATCTAAGTTACAAGAGCTCAATAACTCACGTCCTTGACCTCACACTTCTCAGAAGTTTTCCTCTCCCCCCACTATTTCTATAGTCCCTAAAGATGCCAGTCAGCCCATCGGCCCTCTAGGCCATTACGTAACCACTACTGCATTCTTTGTTTTCTCTGCCAATGATTGGACTCCTGAGAACATCAGTGACAATGGAGCTGGGTCTTCTTGCTCCAGTAGCTTCTGGGGAAGCCAGAGGGGAACTGGTCTTACAAAGTGGTGGGAACAGTGACTCTGTCCCAACTCTGGGTCACACTTGCACTCTCTCTCGTCACCTGGGCAGAGGCGCAGCACTGCCTTTCCCAAAGAGCAATAGGGTCGTATGAAAGCTCGCTCTTCAAATTCACCCCAAATCACTCTCATTTTCCTGCTACTGACATGTATGAAACAAACAAACAATTCAGCCTGGATCTCCAAACTCACTTCTGTAAGGGTTAAAAATATATATTTTTTTCCTTTTTGAACAAAAAAAATTTCAACAGACTCTACAGGAAGAAGCTCAATTCAATAATACAAGAACTTACAAACCAAACATCAGCTCTGACTTTGAGTGCTAACCATGGGTCTTCCAATTGCTGGTGACCTTGTGGCTTCTGGCCAGACAATGGGTAGACATTTACTTCTCGTTTGTACGTCTCGAAGACCTAGTGAGATGGTTTTCCCAAACACAAGAGGGTTAACCCAAAGACAAGTTTTCTGCTTAAAGCTGTGAAAAAAAGTTTTCCCAGGCTTTTCTCCGCTCCAACAAGATATCTAGGCCTTGTTCTGGGCACAGTTGCAGTCCTCTTTGCAAGAAGGAAAATTTTTCCTAAGACATATCCTAGAGATGGAGCCCAGCTGTGGGAGAGATAACAGGAGGTTTATGGCCTTCCCCTTATGGTTTTAAAGTAGCAGTGGTGGGTCAGGGGAGGAGGGAATAATGAAGACAAGAGGAGAAGGACAGAGGAGGAGGAGGAGCAGGAGGGGGAAAGTGACATGTATTGCATTCTTTCCAGGTGTTGGGCATCATGTTAAACGTGTTCATCTAGTTCTTCCAATAGCTAGGTGAGGTAAATACTGTTATGTATTTTGGTAAGTACTGTTATGTATTATGGATGAAAATATATAGTATTTTCTTCAGATGAAGAAACTCAGGCTTAAAGATTGAATTAGTTCCAAGGCCATAGAGCTTAGGGAATTATAATTAGGCATTCTTACTCCTGAACTGTTATCCATTTATATCAACTCTCTCCCACCCTAAGTTAGTTGTTAGTGGTTGTTCACTTAAGAAATCCAATTAGACCAAACTATCAAATATCTGCTATGTGTAAAAATCCCCACTAGGCCCTGGGGCAATAGAGATGAGGTAAGAACCGGTTCTGCCCTAAAGGAGCCAGTGGTTCAAGAGAAAGGAGAACGTGCCTAATGGGAAGGACTCTCAGGCTCAGTGCTAATCTCAAGAAGGAAGGCATTCGTTCTAATTCTGGTGTGAATACAGAAAATTTCAGAAGGTAACCACCTTCTGAAATAGAAAACCATATCAATACATTTGGGTAAGTGAAGATTAATTGAGGAGATAATAATATATACACGTGCTCCTCTGTAAACTGTTCACCCATCCAGCGGGATGAACTCCTTAGTTCTGTCATCCAAANTCTTCTTGCTCCAGTAGCTTCTGGGGAAGCCAGAGGGGAACTGGTCTTACAAAGTGGTGGGAACAGTGACTCTGTCCCAACTCTGGGTCACACTTGCACTCTCTCTCGTCACCTGGGCAGAGGCGCAGCACTGCCTTTCCCAAAGAGCAATAGGGTCGTATGAAAGCTCGCTCTTCAAATTCACCCCAAATCACTCTCATTTTCCTGCTACTGACATGTATGAAACAAACAAACAATTCAGCCTGGATCTCCAAACTCACTCCTGTAAGGGTTAAAAATATATATTTTTTTCCTTTTTGAACAAAAAAAATTTCAACAGACTCTACAGGAAGAAGCTCAATTCAATAATACAAGAACTTACAAACCAAACATCAGCTCTGACTTTGAGTGCTAACCATGGGTCTTCCAATTACTGGTGACCTTGTGGCTTCTGGCCAGACAATGGGTAGACATTTACTTCTCGTTTGTATGTCTCGAAGACCTAGTGAGATGGTTTTCCCAAACACAAGAGGGTTAACCCAAAGACAAGTTTTCTGCTTAAAGCTGTGAAAAAAAGTTTTCCCAGGCTTTTCTCCGCTCCAACAAGATATCTAGGCCTTGTTCTGGGCACAGTTGCAGTCCTCTTTGCAAGAAGGAAAATTTTTCCTAAGACATATCCTAGAGATGGAGCCCAGCTGTGGGAGAGATAACAGGAGGTTTATGGCCTTCCCCTTATGGTTTTAAAGTAGCAGTGGTGGGTCAGGGGAGGAGGGAATAATGAAGACAAGAGGAGAAGGACAGAGGAGGAGGAGGAGCAGGAGGGGGAAAGTGACATGTATTGCATTCTTTCCAGGTGTTGGGCATCATGTTAAACGTGTTCATCTAGTTCTTCCAATAGCTAGGTGAGGTAAATACTGTTATGTATTTTGGTAAGTACTGTTATGTATTATGGATGAAAATATATACTATTTTCTTCAGATGAAGAAACTCAGGCTTAAAGATTGAATTAGTTCCAAGGCCATAGAGCTTAGGGAATTATAATTAGGCATTCTTACTCCTGAACTGTTATCCATTTATATCAACTCTCTCCCACCCTAAGTTAGTTGTTAGTGGTTGTTCACTTAAGAAATCCAATTAGACCAAACTATCAAATATCTGCTATGTGTAAAAATCCCCACTAGGCCCTGGGGCAATAGAGATGAGGTAAGAACCGGTTCTGCCCTAAAGGAGCCAGTGGTTCAAGAGAAAGGAGAACGTGCCTAATGGGAAGGACTCTCAGGCTCAGTGCTAATCTCAAGAAGGAAGGCATTCGTTCTAATTCTGGTGTGAATACAGAAAATTTCAGAAGGTGGTTTTTGAGATGGAAATTAGCTTACAAATATAATTTCGATAGGTAGAGAAGAAAGGGAAAGGCATTCCAAACAGGAGGAAACATGAAGAAGAAAAAAAAAGCTTGTTAAATTACACGTGTGAGAGAAGTTTGAGTTGTCAGGGTGAGAACCTCAAAAGATGGATTAGGAAAGAGAGGGGGAAGGTCAATTGTGATGGCTCCTGTTTACCTGTGGAGGAATCTGGATGTGTCCTGTAGACAAGGAGAGCCAGACAGAGGCTTTCACACAGAGCAGGGCAGATCGTGGTGGTGTTTCAGATACCTGGCAGCTCCTGTATTCCCTCTAATGGGTGAGTTTTCTGGATTCACCTCTTTTACAGCCCAGGTGATTGGGGGAGCCCAAAGGGTAGGTCAGATGCATTGGGCAGGAATCCATGGACACCCTGCCTTCCATCTTCAGGCTCTGTTTATTTGAGTTGTATTTTTGTGGCTTTGTGTCTTTAGGATGGCTCTTGTGTTACTTAGATATTTTCTAATGGTGTAGGAGAAGACAGGTTGAGATTTGGGCTGCAGTTCTCAAGCAGAGGCCAAATGTTGACTATTGGTCATCATTCCCAGAACAAGCAGAGTTTTGCAAGGAGGAGGAATGCACGTGGAAGGAGAGTCAATGTACTCCTTATCTGAAGGTGACCTGGGGAAAAGAGGGCAAGATGGAAGAAGGGTTACTTCACCATCAGGGCCTTTTCCCTGGACCTTTTCAGTGGTGTTTGTTCATATTTTCAGCCTGCAAGAATTGAAACAAATTTCCACTCTTTGAAGCTGAAGACATGAAGTTTTCCAAAATGATTTGTGATTCCTTTTTGATACGTGGAGAAGAGGTCTTCTTCACAGAGATCTATGGAGAGTTGAGTTAATTAGTATATCTGAGTTTGGTCTGCATTGACCATATTGCCTCTTTACCTTGGCTAACCTCAGGAGGCTGGAGCAAATGACTCTATCTGTGCCTCTTGCTCTGTTAGACCAGGTGAAATCAAATATTGTGAGGAGATAGAGAAGGTTTTTTGACTCAATGAAAATGTCTTTTTTCAAACTGAGTACAATTTACAAACGGTCTAACTCCACATGAACTACTCGGTTTTCCCCCTAGCTGTTGAATAGCTTTGGCCTGTAGCCTGAAGTTTAGTCCACTTGTCAAGAGTTCTTAAACACTAAATTCAGGTGGTGGTGAAAGCATAGAAAACCATATCAATACATTTGGGTAAGTGAAGATTAATTGAGGAGATAATAATATATACACGTGCTCCTCTGTAAACTGTTCACCCATCCAGCGGGATGAACTCCTTAGTTCTGTCATCCAAACAAAATCCAGAGGAGAGGAGAAGTAGCAGAAGTACCAGGGTGCATCAGGACCCGTGGGCCCAGGGCCTGCTCTGCCCAGGGCTTCCTAAGTTTAGGAGGTGTCTCACACTTGACCTTATCAATGGAGGTCAAAGTGGGGTTGGATGGACAGATGCAGAGATTCACTGACAGCCCCAGGGGGAGGAGATGGATGAGGGCTGAGCTGACAACAGTCCAGCCCAAGAAAATGAGTAACCTTGCAAGTCCTGCCAAGGGATCAACTGATGGTCTGATTCTGGTCAAACTCGCCTGGATGGATGGCTTTGGTGCAAAAGTCTGGATATGTGTGGGAGACTGTGGGTTCTCTTACAATTATCCTGTTTAAACTCATGGATTCCCAGTTGCTGCCATAGGATATCCTGCTCTTTTCTTAGCTCAGGCTCCAGAATAAATCTTTTTTTTTTTTTAATTGTTAGAGAAGTTTGTTTGAAATTAGAAAAAAAGCAATCTACACTTCCCTTTTCCAAAGATGATTTACTAAACAGCCATCATGTGCCAAGGGCTGCTCAGAGCTTGGGGCAGAGTGGTGATGAGAATGGTCAGAGCCCGGCTCTTCCAGAATGCATTAGTTCAAGGCAGATGACAACAACAGATTAGAGATAAATGAACCCACAAGAAGATCTCTATGGCCATGAGTGATGGGAACACTTTAAGTGGGGGGATACGACAGAGTGATGGTGCAGCCGCTTTAGATTGGGGGGTCAGAGTTGGCTACCAGAGGAAGTGACATTTGAACTCAAGACATGTACCTCCATTTAGAGCTTTTTATTGTGTCCCATAGCAGAAGTACAGAAGGACACAGGTGGGCCCAGGGCTTGTTCAGGACATTTGGCCTAGGCTTCTTAATTTTAGGAGGTGGCTCAAACTTGACCTTATCAAATGTAGGTCAAATGGGGTTAGACCAAGAGTTTGAGAGATTCACTGATAGCTCCAGGGCTTCCCTGGTGGCTCAGATGGTGAAGAATCTGCCTGCAATGTAGGAGATCCAGGGTCAATCCTTAGGTTAGGAAGATCCCCTAGAGAAGGGAATGGAAACACACTGCAGTATTCTTGCCTGGAGAATTCTATGGACAGAGGAGCCTGGTGGGCTATAGTCCATGGGGCTGCAAATAGTTGGACACGACTAACAATGACTAACACACACACATACACACACACACACACACACACTCTGACAGCTCCGGGGGAGGAGATGGATGAGGGCTGAGCTGACCACAGTCCAGCCCAAGAAAATGAGTAACCCTGCAAGTCCTGCCAAGGGATCAACTGATGGTCTGACTCTGGTCAAACTCCTCTGAGTGGACAGTTACCTGATTCAAGAAAAATTCCAGGAAAAACAAAGATTATCTAGATCACACTCAAGTTTATATCTTAAGATAAACAGCTTTATATGTGGTTAGTTCTCTCTCAGTACAATCAAGATCTTTTAAACACATCTGATGTTTGCTTTTCTGGAAAGGGCAGGCTGCTAATGGGGAAAGAGTCAGCTGACAGCTTCTGGTGGTCAGGGATTAGAATTGCCTAATATTAAATATGGCTCTTGCCCTCTTTACATCTTTATTGCTATAAACTTTTTTCTGGATGGTTCTAACGTGAGGGATGATGTGATATCAATGAAGCTGATTTTACAAAACACCAATGATTTGTCTCACTGTTTTCTTGGGACATGGAAAAATATTCTTCTCTTTGACACCTGCTGTGGCCAATGAGTGGAAGAAATACCTCCAAAGTGGATGTTGACTCAGAATCATGCAGGCCACTGCTACTTAGAGATGCAGGGTGTTTCTGAGTTTTCCATAAGGGAATAATTAACCCACTGCAGGTAACAAAGAATTAATTTTGAGGCATATTAAGCACCCTTAATTAGCACATTTGAGTTTCGTTTCCCCACAGGGAAAATATTCTCATGGCATCTTGCCCTGTCAAAGCTTCTAAAACTTCTTAAACTTCCGAGCTGAAGTCTGTTTTACAATGCAAATGAGGACTGCAAAAACCTTTAAGTCAAATCATTCATAAGCATTTAGTAAGCTCCAGGGCCTCTGAATTTTGGTCTGACTGTGGCAAGCTCTGGAAAGGCTTTCTGAAAAATATATGGCTGGCAAAATCAGAAATAACTAAATCATCTCAGAACCCAGAGCTGTGCAGATTTCTGAAAGCTTATATTTTTCTCAATCTTGATTATGCTGGGTTTTAATTGCATTTTAAAGTTTAAGTGAATTTAGGCATCATAAAAATGCAAGACAAATAGAAGCATCTCAACCTAGACACATCCATCACATGGAGTTGACTGCTCACAATATCACATACAATTAGGACAGCAGAAGGGATTACAGTTTATTGGTCTCAAATTCAATTAAATGAGATCAATTAATTCCTCAGAATATTTACGATAAGCTTCTCCTATCTAGGTATCTATGCTACACTGAATTTAATTTAACAATGAAAGAGGCCTGATCTGTTTGGTTATTATGTAGATTTACATGTTTTTGAATTTGAGGGGAAAGACTTAAAACTATGTGTATTTTCCACAGCATGGGTGGAGACTGGCAGGGAGGCTCAAGAGGGAGGTGATACATGTAAACCTATAGCTGGTTCACCTTGTTGTACAGTAGAAATTAACACATTGTAAAGTAGTTATACTCCAGTTGAACATTAAATTAAAACAAAAAACAACTACGTATACTTTCCAAATATGAGCGTGTAGAGTTTATTACATGTTAGCGATTGCCCAGTAACGATTCTTTTAGACTTGAACATGAACATTTGCTTTAGATGCACTTCTGAAGGCAAACTAAATGATTGCAAGGGAAGGCTGTCTTTGAAATTTTATCCTCCTTGAATTCACACATGAGAATGAACTTAAATGCCAACAACTAATGAGGGAAAGGAAGAACACAGTCATTTGAGGTAGTATCAGTTCTCAAATAGTGTATAGCAGAATAATTTCTTGTTTCATTTCCTACTACTAAAAACAGTACAGAAAAATGTTCAAAGAGCTAGGGAGGGGAGTTGGTAACAGATTCTGCCAATGTAAGCATGTGGCCTAAGTCCTTTGACTTTGTCTTCTATTGGGATTTTGCATGCAACCAGCAACACATTCTAATAAGGCAATTTTAGGTTTTGTCAGAACATTTTAGGATTTGGTTTGAGGTGAAACAAGAAGTGATCTATTTCTCTGGACTTTTGAGTGTCTCTGTTTAAATTTTGAATGTGCTTTTGTCCCATAGTAATTCCCTTCTGCTTTTTCCTTTCTTTTTCTTCTTCACTCCTTCCCTCTCCTCTCTCTAACAGAGTAGAAATTTAGGATGAAGGAGGTCCTAAAATATTAGGGCATTGCCTAGTGTCTTCTTCTAGCTGCAAAAATTTGTAGGGCAATGCAGATTCTTCTCTCAAATAGTGGTCTCTGTTAGCTCCAAAATATTAGAGGCAGCTTATGAGAAAAAGGGACTGTGCTCAGTCATGTCTGACTCTTTGTAAACCCATGGACTGTAGCCCACCAGGCTCCTTTGTCCATGGAATTTTTCAGGCAAGAATACTGGCTGCTGCTGCTAAGTCGCTTCCGTCGTGTCCGACTCTGTTACCTCATAGACGGCAGCCCACCAGGCTCCCCCATCCCTGGGATTTTCCAGGCAAGAGTACTGGAGTGGGTTGTCATTTCCTTCTCCAATGCATGAAAGTGAAAAGTGAAAGTGAAGTCGCTCAGTCATGTCCAACTCTTAGCGACCCCATGGACTGCAGCCTATCAGACTCCTCTGTCCATGGAATTTTCCAGGCAAGAGAATACTGGAGTGGGTTGCTAATTTCCATTTCCAGGGGATCTTCCTGACCCAGGGATCAAACTTGTGTTTCCTGAGGCTCCTGCATTGAAGATGGATTCTTTACCCAAGGGCAACAATTTCCAGGTCAGTTTCAGACAGGAATACCTTTCCCAACATTTCTAACAGGTGAACTTCTACCTGAAACTTCCCATGATGGGAAGTTCCCTGCTTGATGAGGCTGCTAATTCATTTTTGGCCAAGTTTGTCCCTTTATTCTACAGATATACAATTAGCTTTACAGGCAGTTAAGCCAGCCATCCCAAGTTCTGCCCTCTAGATCTACACAGATCAAGTCAAAATTTTCCCACCTAATAGCCCTTGTAATCTTGGAACTCACACAGCAGGCCTCCCAACAATCTTTTCTCCTCTAGTTTCTGCCATGGTTTGCAGGATGACTGGATACAGCTTCCTGAACTACACCCGCCCCTTAACACTTGACTTAAATTCCAGTTTCTTGCCCTCTTGAGATTTTAAAATCCATCTCCGCAATTTCTCAAATTCTTTTCAGCTTACAACCTCCTGTTTCCTTGTTTGTACAAGTCACTTATATCCAAACAGTCTCTTTAAGAGTTTCTACCAAACGTCACTGGTTTTCAGCAGTTTGGGTCTAATATGTTTATGGCAGTTTAGCAGAAACAGCAGGAGGAATCACATGTCCGGTGCATTAGCTTCTGAAATCTCCCTCCACTCCCCTGTCTCTCGCTTCCTGACACCATCCTCACTTTCTCTGCTGAGTGGAAGCTAATTCTACTAATCTCAGAAATAAAGACCTGCTGATCCTAAAAGATGTGAAAGGCTCAGACTGCCTTGAAGGTAAATTATCTTAGCAGAGCGTGAACCTTCTTTCCCTAAACAATGAAATTTTCATTGTGTGTTTGTGTGTGTGTGTGTTCTCAGTCGCTCAGTTGTGTCTGACTCTTTGTGACCTCATGGACTGTAGCCCAACAATCTCCTCTGTCCATAGAATTTCTCCAGGAAAAATACAGTAGTGGGTTGCCATTTCCTCCTCCAGGGATCTTCCCACCACAGGGATTGAACCCACGTGTCCTGCATTGCCAGGTGGAATCTTTACCACTGTGTCACCTGGAAAGCCCATAACTACCCACATTTCTACAAAGCATAATAATATTCAGTAATAATCATATTCACATCCATCTGTTAAATACTTTACAGTAACATTCAGATCTTACCTTAATCCCATGTGGTAAATAGTGTTTTTCTTTTTATACATGTGAAGAAATAGGTTTCAAAAGGTTAATTTTTTTAAGGAGAAATAGGCTATTATTGACAAAGCTAGCACTTTAAACTTACTTTTTTTTTTAAACTCCAAAGTTAGTGTGCACTTGACATGTATACTAAACATCTCCTTAAGATTCCCATATCACTTATCACCTTGGTTGTTATTTTCTGCATAAATTCCCGTTAGAAAAAACTATTCCTTTAGAAATATGGCCTTCTAGGACTTCCCTGGTGGTTCAGTGGTTAAGAATTCACCTGCCAAGGCAGGCAGCATGGGCTCAATCCTCGGTCCAAGCAGCATGGGTTCAATCCCCGGTCCAGGAAGATTCCACACGCTGTGGGGCAACTAGGCTCATGTGCCACAACTACAAAAGCCTGGGCTCTAGAGCCTCTGTGCTGCAACAAGAGAAGCCACCACAATGAGAAGCCAGCACACAAGAGCAGGGAGTAGCTCCTGCTTGCTGCAACTAGAGAAAGTCCTCGCAGCAATGAAGGCTCAGCACAGTCAATAATAAATAAATAATTAAAAAATTTAAAACTTTATAAAAACAAAAAAAGCCCCAAAATATGGCCTTTTAAATGACTACAGTCCTTTATGTATGAAAACAAGGAAGTAATCAAAGATTGTAAATGTAGACAACATACGTGCTTGCCTGCTCATCCATTGTTTTTCATAAAAACGTAAAACAGAACAACAGAAAAGAAGACACAAAGAAAAGGGAGAATTTGCATGGCTGTATAATTTCCAGTCCATTCCTTTTTATCTTTCATCAGGCCTATTCCATTTATTATTATTATTGTTATTTACCTGTCTGGCCTCTACAGACACTGGAGTTTGCAATCCCTACTTTTTACAACATGGCATCCATCTTGGACTTGATAGAGTTGCAATTCCTCTCAAAGCAAATCAATAGGCCTATTACTATAGGAATAGGTTCATGGTAACTCCTAACTCTGCTGTGGGATAAATGGGAATTACCTCAAAAAACTCTGTTTTATGAGGATAGCCTAGCTAGTCAGTGTACATAGCTAACCACCCAGCTTCTACATCTAACATGGCCTTTCTGTTCTCTTCTTGTCTTCACATTTCATTCAGGAAACTATATGCTGTAAGGTCACGGATGTTCTGTAGAATACATGAGGATCATAGTATTTACATTTCAAGCGTTCTCACTTTTTCCTGTATCTCCACAGCTGACAAATGATTCCCATGTATATGGGATTCCCATGTATATGTATACCCATTACAAATTTTTTCAGGGGTAATCTTGTCATTCTTTTAATGTCTAAATTGAAAGAAATCCTGCATTTTATGTAGATCACTAGGCAAGTGGTTGATCATTCTATAGGCAAGTTAAAATTTTTTATTGTTGTTGTTCATAGAGGCAAAGAACATCAAGGTGACATGGAATTTCACTCAGAGGTATTACCATGTCTCTCTTAGACAGATTATTCACATGTCCAGTGCCCTGTCTTTTCCATGGTAATGCTGTGAAACATGAGTCTAATCATTGGCTACATCCATTTAGCCAACATTAAAATACTACCCCCAGTTTTACAAATGTGAAAGCTAAGGAGATTCTACTGGAATCCTCAAGGTAATTTTTCCATTAAGGTATTTTCTAATAGTTATAGATGTGCCAAATAGAATGGGTCAGTACATTAAGTAGTGAGCTCCATGTCAACAGATATGTTTAATCATAGCTAGGATGGGCACAGAGAGCATATTGTACTTTATATTAACATATAAAGTCACTTCCAGCCCTGAAATTCCATTTCTATATAAAGTCAATAATTTCAAACACTATTTTAGGTTACTTATTCCTCCTACAAATTAACTAGATAATTGGTTGAGTTCTCTGCTTCTCTTTGATTATAAAAATCTTTGCATAGTGGAAAGCAGAACTCAAGCTTTGTGGCAAATACATCAGCTGCCCTGCCCCCTAAACAGTACTCATCTATCTGTACTCATAGAAAATGCTATCATGGTTGATTTTACCTAGCTGAACATATCTATGAAGTCATAGAATGTGAATGTGAATGTAACTCCTAACTGTACAACCCACAGTCAGATAACTTGGTTGTTTCTAACTTTTCTCTGTTAGTGTTGCCACACATAGGGCATGCTTAAAATTTTAGTGGGAGGCTAACATAACATTAGTAAGTTAATGAAAATTGCAAGAGGGGAAATTAACATTTAAATAGATTTTGATTATTAGAGGGAAGACAGACAATCCAGCCAGTGATTTGGTTGAGCTAGGCATACAAGAGTAATTGATGGTTGTCATTATCAGAAAAGGTTTCCCAGAGATAGGAACTGTCAAGGTAGAGGAGGAAGGAGAAAAGAGCTTCAGCCCTCCAACACTTCGACATAATTGTAAGAAAGACTGTAAGCATGGAAGGAAGCAGTCCTGCGGGAGAACTTGCGGCAAATCGTGTATATTTAATTCCTGTCCAGGCTAAACACCTTAGCTTGGCCTAATTCCAATGCTGCGAGTTGAACACTTAAGATGACAGGAGATGTGAATTTTTTGCACTGCTATGGTGATTTACATACTGTGGGGACGAATCCTGCTTACTTCTTGCCCAAAGCTCTCCCTGAATATCGTATAAATGAAAATCCAAGAGACTACTCCCTGCACAGTGGAAACCAAGTGTAGGTTTAAGATAGCTTTGCCAACCACAGCAAGAAGATTGTATTCATGAGAAATGACTGCAGAAATAAAATTTGGCAATATTTCTGTATTATTCCCAGTGAAAACCAGCTTCCTTTAAAATCAATGAATTGAGTGTTTGAATCGAAGGCTTTTAGCATTGTGCTCTGTTTTAAGCTTAAAACCTTTGACAATTGAGTGTGTGCTATGTATCATCAGACATCACTATAGAATTATTTATATTCCATTGTAGATAAAAATCCTATTCTCATTAAAATATGGAGACCAATCTTTTGGCTCATATTAAAGGCTATTTGTAATCCGGCTTCTCAACCATATTTTGTTTATTGTTTTAAAGCCCACTTATTATTCAAAGTCTAATTCCATTTCTGCCTCTTCCTCAAAGCTATCCTTGACTTCTTCAACACAGAATGTCTCCCTTCTCCTTTGGCCAGGAAACCCTCATTATCTGCAATATTGGGGCACCTCTCACCTACTGCCCAGAGCCATCTTGAGTGGTGCTAGTGTATGTTGCTGTCTGACTTTTTCTGTAAATGCAAATGGATTTTGTATTCTTTTTGTAGAAAAAGTACAGTAAATTTGTTTTGTGCAACTCATAGTGGAAATTCAACTAAAATTCTTGTATCAAAAAAAGTAGACTCGAGACTTCCTGGTGGTCCAGTGATTAAGAATCTGCCTTGCAATGCTGGGGATGTGGGTTCAATCCCTGATCAAGGAACTAAGATCCTATGTGCTGTGGAGCAACTAAGCCGGCATGCAGCAGCCACTGAAGCCTGCACCCTCTGGTGTCCACGCACCAAGAACAAAGGTCCCACATGACACAACTAAGACCTGTTACAGACAAATAAATAAATACATGTTTATAAAAAAAAAAACTAGTCTCAAATGTATGCAGAGGATTAATACCTGCACATGTGCCTTGAAATTAGAAATAATGCTTAATTTTGTTGATATTCATATTCAGGATCTAAAGCATGATTTCCTTATATGCAATGTAGACAGTATCACTCCCCCATTCCCAACAGAAGCTTTTTTCACTTTTTCTCTCTATTTACAAGCCACCACTTGGTTTTCTTACTGAGTTACAAACTTGTACAATAAATAAATTGTACTTTGGTTTCCTGGGACAACACATTAGGATTCTTTTCTGCACAAGTCAATAAAAAGTGACCTACTTGGGAGTTATGCTGGGCTGTCTTTCCTGGGACCAACCTTTCCCAGGGCCTGAACTGAGCTTCTCCATTTTCTATCCTTATGATGAAGCATGGGGTCAATAGCTTCTGAGTTTGAAACTCTAAAGTCCAAGTGTACAGAGAAAGAATGGCTTGACCCATGCCCCAACACCTGAAGAAGGATTTTAATTGCTATCTTGGTACAAAGGTCCATTCCTGGACCTGTAAAATGTGGTAAGACATGGAATGATATTTTGCTCTATTGTACTATTTCTGGGGTAATCATTTGGATGAAGGGTGATAGGAAGGAGCCATTGCCTGTAGGGAACATGCTAGACAGGTAAAGGAGCAGAGGTTCGTTAAACTGCATGTGTACAGAGGGTATTAAGAGTTTATGAGTTTCTTCCTACGTATTATTTCATGTGAACCTCAGGATCGTCTGTTGTCATAGGCAAGACAGGTACTATTGGTAATAACTTATGCAGGAGGGTGTTAACATGCTCTTAGACACTAAGCAGCTTGTGCAAGATACACAGATAAGTATTGAGTTCTCTTTCCAGTGTCCAACAAAAGCTATCTGTCAAAGTGTTCCTGAAATATCACCACCTTCTCAGAGTTGATGAATAGGAGAGCAACACGATCTTAGTTTGGCTTCTCTAGAAAAAAGAGCGTTTCCAAGGAGGTGTAATTTCAGGGAAGCAGAGATGAAAGATTTGGGATTCTCCAGTGGCTCAAATGGTAAAGAGTCTGCCTGCAGACTCTGTGGAAGACCGCAGGTTCAATCCTTGGGTCAGGAAGATCCCCTGGAGAAGGAAATGGTGATCCACTCTAGTGTTCTTGCCTGGAAAATCCCATGGCCAGAGGAGCCTGGAAGGCTACAGTCCATGGGGTTGCAGAGAGTCAGACACAATTGTTCACTTTCACCTATCACAAGAATGAAAGAAAAGGGGAGTAAGAGGGAGAAAGAGAGGAAATGTAAGGCAATTCCTGAACTAGCCACACTTTTGAAATAAGCTGAATGCTCTGTATCACAGGGCATTTTCAAAGAGCTTGTTTGAAGTTACTGTGTATGTTCCGGGAGCAGGGGAGGGAAAAGAATGAAAATTTATCCAATGGCTTCCTTTGCCCAGGGTCAAATTTCAGGTCCCAGGGTGTTAAGTCACCAATGTTTCCACTTGTATGTGTGTGGGTACACAGCGAGTCTTCTGGGGCAGCAGAGAAGGCAAGGTTCTGTCAAGTCATGCGTGAGAGTGACATAGGGGCCAGTGGCAGCCATAGAGGGGGATCTTCTTTGGCCTAGAAGGTCAGGATCCACCATGCAACTGGCAAAAGACCTTTACAGACCTCGTCTCTGCGGCCTACAAGAATGCATTTGATGCAACGGCATGTTTCCGAAAGGTCACCAGTAACAATGAGCAGCTCACTGCATGGTCTCAAATGGGGACCTACCTACTCCCTGATTACTCATGTCAAGAATACCACCCCTTCCCAATCATAGAATTGATCACACCCTTTTAATGCCCACACTAGTCTTCACATGAGTATGTAAAATTTAACACTATTTTTTATTCACCTTTTCCCCTCTCTTAGAGAAGATTTTTGTGAAGTTAGTGTTGATTCATTAATTCAATAGTTTATTGAGTACCTGCTGTGTGCTGGGCATTATTTTAAGCACTAGGGATAAAACAGCAATAAACAGAAGTCTTTCTTTCAAAAGTTTACAATTTAGTGTCTGTGTCGGGAGACCAATAAAAAACAGTAAAACATATACTGTGTTCAGTTCAGTTCAGTCGCTCAGTTGTGTCCGACTCTTTGCGACCCCATGAATTGCAGCACGCCAGGCCTCCCTGTCCATCACCATCTCCCGGAGTTCACTCAGACTCATGTCCATCGAGTCCGTGATGCCATCCAGCCATCTCATCCTCGGTCGTCCCCTTCTCCTCCTGCCCCTAATCCCTCCCAGCATCAGAGTCTTTTCCAATGAGTCAACTCTTTGCATGAGGTGGCCAAAGTACTGGAGTTTCAGCTTTAGCATCATTCCTTCCAAAGAAATCCCAGGGTTGATCTCCTTCAGAATGGACTGGTTGGATCTCCTTGCAGTCCAAGGGACTCTCAAGAGTCTTCTTCAACACCACAGTTCAAAAGCATCAATTAGACAGTGATAAATGCTTCAGAGGAAAACAAACTAAGAAAGTTGACTAAGAAGAGGAGTGGGGAGTGAGAATTACAGATTTAAACTAGGGTGGCCAGGGAACTCTTCNGACAGTGATAAATGCTTCAGAGGAAAACAAACTAAGAAAGTTGACTAAGAAGAGGAGTGGGGAGTGAGAATTACAGATTTAAACTAGGGTGGCCAGGGAACTCTTCACTACATGAGTAGTGTTACAGAAAGAGTGGGCATGGATAGTCGGCAGGAAAAGCTCCAGGGACAGAGAAAAGCAATTACTAAGGCTCGAAGTTATGCTAAATGTTCTGCAGGCAGGGCAGGGAGGCCAGTGTGAACAAAGCACACCAAGTAAGTGACAGGGGGATGAGGGAGGGCAAGCAAGGTCAGAGAGGTAACATGCAGTTGCATATCTTTGGTCACTAAAATGACTGGCTTCTAACTGGGGAGAAGTGGGGAAGCAGTATGGCTTTAAGCACAGATTCGATTATACTACCGGTTCAACTGGATCACATGGGCTGAGAATAGACTGTAGAAGTGTGTTGAAATTGAGGCTTAAGAGGCTACTACAGTAACTCAGAAGAGAAATGTTGGTTGCCTGAACCAAGATGGTAGTTGGTTCTTTGAACCAAGAAGAGGTGGTGAGAGATAGTGTGATTCTTTTGACAGTTTAAAGATGGACCTGGGACTTCCCTGGTGGTCCAGCTGCTAAGACTCCATGCTCCCAATGCAGGGGGCCCTGGATTTCAACCCCTGGTCAGAGAACCAGATCCTACATGCCACAACTATGAGTTCTCATGCCACAGCTAAAGATGCTACATGCTGTAGTGAAGATAGTAGATCCTGCGTGATGCAACTAAGGCCCCAAACAGCCAAATAAATAAATCAATTACCAAAAAAAGAAAAAAGAGCTGACAGGATATGTAACTAGCTATAAAGGAGATAAGACAGAGAAAAGGATAAAAGATGACTCCAGGGTTTTGGCCTGAGCCAAGAAAACAGGAGGGGAAAACCTTAGGGGGAAGGTTAGTAGTCTGGACAGGAAATGGCTCTTAGACAGCCAAGTGGAGTAGCTGACTTGATAGTAGCTTTAGGAGTCTGAAGTTCAAGGAAAAGTTCATGCTAGAAATACATATTTTGTAGCCATCACTGTATCACTGAAAGCCACACAGATAGCACTGAAATCTAGGGGACTGGATAAGATCACCAAGTGAATGAACACAGAAAAGTGAAGAGGGAAAAAGACTGCTTCCTAGGCCAAACCAACTTAAAGTAGCTGAAAGGTGAGGAGTAAACCAGAAAGGAGATTCAGCAAAAGTGGCCAGGCAGTAGGAGGAAAATCAGAAAGAATGTGGTTTCTGGAAAGCAAGACAAGAAAGTGTTTCCAAAGGCGGCAATTAATGAACTTGGCCAAAGGTTACCCATATAGGTGTTGAGAAATGACCTCTGGGTTTAGCAGCATGGAGACCATTGGTGACCTTGAGCAGTTCAGTGCAGCAGAGAGGTGCAGCTGCTCCAGTGGAAGTCCAAAAGAGAATGGAGGGGAGAGAGTGAAAGCAACAGATACAGGCCTTTGCCGCTGCAGTTGCTAAGACGCTTCAGTCGTGTCCGACTCTGTGCAACCCCATAGACTGCAGCCCACCAGGCTCCCGTCCTTGGGATTCTCTCCTGGCAAGAACACTGGAGTGGGCTGCCATTTCCTTCTCCAATGCATTTAAGTGAAAAGTGAAAGTGAAGTCGCTCAGTCGTGTCCAACTCCTAGCGACCCCATGGCCTGCAGCGCACCAGGCTCCTCCGTCCATGGGATTTTCCAGGCAAGAGTACTGGAGTGGGTTGCCATTGCCTTTTCCCACAGGCCTTTAGAGATGGGCTTTAAAAGGAAGGAGTAAGAGGGTGGCAGCTGGAGGGGGAGGGAGGGTAAAGAAATGTGTATTAAGAGAGTCTGTTTATTTGCCTCTTGGAAAGAACCAGTAGAACTTACTAGCAGAACCAAGTAGGAAATGACTATTTGTGAGAAAATTCCACAAAAACATTCCAGGGAATATGTGCCACTTGAACCGAAGATCCACACATGGCTCCCGTAGCAATGAGGAAATGTATAGTGGAAGTCAAGGTGCCTGGGGTCAGGTCTCACGGGTCCTAACACCTTAAAGGTTTCCGATTCAAAAGGCAGAATCAAGGAGTAGCAGAGTGGATTCTCTACTGATGTACCAAGTAAAAATGCGGCCTGGCGCCATTTTCTGAGAGATTCATTTTGTGGGTTGGTTTTACAGAATGCTGCGGTTGTTATCATCAACATCATCTCATCATTATCAAACAGCAATTAAGTGCCTAATTTCTCTTACAACGTCATAAATTGAAACAGAGGGCTTGTTCCCTGGGGGAGCTAGCTGGTTGTGGTGACAAGCGGGAGTAAAACCAGGCTGAAGGTCTGGTATGTATGGGGAAAGACGGGCGTGAGGGAGAGGCAGACGACTCTTGCCAAACCATCCTGCCCTAGTTCCTGATTCCACCCCCCCCCCCCCCCCCCCCCCCNCTCTGTTGACTACAGGATAATTGAGTCCTTGATACTGCTGCGTTGGGCTGAGAGTTCAGGCTCTCCGCTAGACCTGAACTGAGAGGTAGGGCACTGCTTTATGGCCTTCTGTGAGGTCTCACTACACTGTAGGTGGTGGCCTTCTTACTGCTGGATGGTGGTGAACATCCTAATTTTCTATTAGGCCCTCTCTGATACACCCCTGTAGGGAGCTGTAGAAACACCTATGACCTTTGTATAAGGTCAAAGTCTAGGCTCCCCACCTGGTCTCCACTGAGACCACTGGAGGGGGTTCTTACTGTTTATCAGAGGTGAAATTACTGGCTACACATTCAGTCTTTTTTGATACCATTCTAGTGTGGGGCTGGGATGTCTTTTTACAGACCAGCAAAAGTGGAAGCTGGGGCTTTCTGCTTGGTTTTTGATGTGAGGGGTGCAGCTGGGGAAGTAGTTTTTCTGTGGAGTGTGTGTGTGTGTTTTGAACAGAGTAATTATTTTTCTAAGGTTTTCTGTCTTGTTAGGATATCCTTTTACTGGTCCTTTAGTATGAGACAGCATACCTTTCTAGGGGACCTCTTTTTGTCTGCACCCATTGGTATTTCCATTTACTGGCTTTTCTAATTTACAGTCTGGGGTATATGAGGCCAAAAGAAAATGTAGTGATCTTACTTCAGGTTGTATGGTCTCTAGCTGGTCTTTCTCTTTCTGTTCCTCTCTATCTTTCAGGCTTTTTATGTTTATTTCATATGCAATGTCCAGGGTTTTTATTTTTACCTAGAGAATAGAGAAGAGTACATCAAATTCCTGGAAGTGAAAGTCTTAGATATTGTTTATGCAATTCCTCTTTTAATAAATATAGATAAGAAAGAGAAGTATGGGGACTTCCTTGGTGGTCCAGTGGTTAAGAATTCATGACTTCAAGGCAGAAGGTGTGGGTTTGGTCCCTAATTAGGTCTAACATCCAACATACCATGTAGCATGGCCAAAAAATAAAAGAAAAGAGACAGAGAAATATGTGATTATACCATTTTTTATAGTTTCTATGTAAGTATCTTTATGGAATTCTTCTTTTTTTTTTTCTTCTGAGGGTTTAAATTGTATTGAGTTTCACTCAAACAGGCGCTCTGTATCAACCTAGAAGGATGGGGTGGGGAGGGAGGTGGGAGGAAGGTTGAGAAGGGAGGGGATATACTTATATCTATGGCTGAATCATGTTGAGGTTTGATGGAAAACAATGAAATTCTGTAAAGTGATTCAGTTCAGTTCAGTCACTCAGTCATGTCTGACTCTTTGTGGCCCCATGAATCACAGCACGCCAGGCCTCCCTGTCCATCACCATTTCCTGGAGTTCACTCAAACTCACGCCCATCGAGTCGGTGATGCCATCCAGCCATCTCATCCACTGTTGTCTCCTTTTCCTCCTGCCCCCAATCCCTCCCAGCATCAGAGTCTTTTCCAATGAGTCAGCTCTTCGCATGAGGTGGCCAAAGTGCTGGAGTTTCAGCTTTAGCATCATTCCTTCCAAAGAACACCCAGGGCTGATCTTTAGAATGGACTGGCTGGATCTCCTTGTAGTCCAAGGGACTCCCAAGAGTCTTCTCCAACATCACAGGTCAAAGGCATCAATTCTTCAGCGCTCAGCTTTCTTCACAGTCCAACTCTCACATCCATATATGACCA
>SJYW01005949.1:1012186-1028101 GCA_006410735.1 Raphicerus campestris
AGAAGTAGAAGAAGAAGAAAGTGAGAGGAAGAGGGTGGAATGAAGAAGAAGAAGAAGAGGTAGAGGAAGAAGAAGAAGAAGAAGGTGAGAAGAAGAAGAAGACGGTGGAAATAAGAAGAATAAGGTGAGAAGAAGGAGAAGAAGAAGGTGAGAAGAAGAAGAAGAAGGTGAGAAGAAAAGAAGAAGAATATAAAGAAGAACAAGGTGAGAAGAAGAAGAAGAAGGTGAGATAAGAAAAAGAAGGTGAGAAGAAGAAAAAAAAGGTGAGAAGAAGAAGAAGATNCATGAAGTGGTGGGACCCAATGCCATGATCTTACTTTTCTAAATGTTGAGTTTTAAGCCAACCTTTTCACTCTCCTCTTTCACTTTCATCAAGAGTCTCTTTAGTTCTTTGCTTTCTGCCATAAGGGTGGTGTCATCTGCATATCTGAAGTTATTCATATTTCTCCTGGCTTGTGCTTCATCCAGCCCAACATTTCACATGATGTGCTCTGCATACAAGTTAAATAAGCAGGGTGACAATATACAGCCTTGACCTACTCCTTTCCTGATTTGGAACGAGTCTGTTGTTCCATGTCCAGTTCTAACTGTTGCTTCTTGACCTGCATGCAGATTTCTTAGGAGGCAGGTGAGGTGGTTGGTGGTCTGGTATTCCCATCTCTTTCAGAATTTCCATAGTTTGTTGTGATCACACAGTCAAAGGCTTTGGCGTAATCAATAAAGCAGAAGTAGATGTTTTTCTGGAACTCTCTTGCTTTTTCCATGATCCAGTGGATGTTGGCAATTTGATTTCTGGTTCCTCTGCCTTTTCTAAATCCAGCTTGAACATCTGGAAGTTCTCTGTTTATATACTGTCGAAGCCTGGCTTGGAGAGCTTTGAGCATTACTTTGCTAGCTAGTGAGATGAGTGCAATTGTGCAGTAGTGTGAACATTCTTTGGCATTGCCTTTCTGTGGGTTTAAGTTGAAAACTGACCTTTTCCAGTCCTGTGGCTACTGCTGAGTTTTCCAAATTTGCTGGCATATTGAATGCAGCACTTTCACAGCATTATCTTATAGGATTTGAAATAGCTCAACTGGAATTCCATCACCTCCACTAGCTTTGTTGGTTCATAGTGATGCTTCCTAAGGCCCACTTGACTTCACTTTCCAGGATGTTTGGCCCTAGGTGAGTGATCACACCATCGTGGTTATCTGAGTCATGAAGGTCTTTTTTGTATAGTTCTTCTGTGTATTCTTGCCACCTCTTCTTAATGTCTTCTTCTGTTCATATCATTTCTGTCCTTTATTGTGCCCATCTTTGCATGAAATGTCTCTTGGTATCTCTAATTTTCTTGAAGAGATCTCTAGTCTTTCCCATTCTATTGTTTTCTTTGCATTGATCTTTGCATTGATCACTGAGGAAGGCTCACTTGTATTTCACTTGCTGTGAATTCATGTATATTTTTCTACTGGAATGAACTTCCTAACGTTTTGGGTAGGAAATGGTGGCCTTTGGATTTTTTAAAAAATCAGAATGGTCTTGTATTGATCTGTTTCTTTAATCATGTGTTTATACTCATTTCTTTCTGCTTACTGACTCTCCCGTACAACCTAAGTCATCATCATAAGGAAGGGAGTTTCTCAAATTCTAGATATTGGAAGGGATGCATGCAAAAGAATGAAGTAGATAATATCCTGAGTTTAGTATGGAGGATGAGACAAAGGGAAAGGGCTTGGAAGAAGTTTCAGGGGTTAAGAATGAATGGGTTTTTGTCAAGGAAAACTCAGAGATTGAGCCTAAACACCTTTATATTGTTTCTCTGAATTTTGGATAAAAACGAATTATTAGCTGAGTCATCAGGGAAATGCAAATCAATACCACAATGAGATATCATCCTACACCCATTAGGATGGCTACTATTAAAAAACAAAACAAAACAGGAGAGAAAGAATGTGGTGGTCATCATGTGGAGTAATGAAACCCTGTGCCTTGTTGGTGTGAGTGTAAAATGGTACAGCCACTGTGGAAAGCAATATGGAGGTTCCTCAGCAAATTAAAAATAGAATTACTATGTGATCCAGCAGTTCCGTTTCTGGTATATGCCTGAAAGAATTGAAATGTGAGTCTCAAAAGAAATGTTTGCATACCCATGAGCATAGCAATATTATTCACAATAGCTAAAAGCTAGGAGCAACTCAGGTGTCTGACAGGTGAATGGATAAACAAAATGTGGTATATTTTAACACATTACAACATGGATGAACCTGGAGGACATTATACTAAGTGAAATAGGTCAGTCACAGAGAGACAGACACTATAAGATTGCATTATATGAGGTACCTAAATAGTCAAATGCATAATGACAGAAGGCAGAATAGTGGTTGCCAGGGGCTGGAGGGAAGTTATTGTTTCATAGGTACAGAGTTTCAGTTTTACAATAAGAAGATTTCTGGAGATAGATGATGATGATGATGGTGGCAAAATGCAAATATAAAGATAGTTCACTGACTAAAAGGAAAAGTCATTTACTAGAAATACCTGGTTTCATTTTCTACACTCGACAGTTTTCTATTTAGGAATAAACATCACTTCCATGAGGGGTGATGGAAGGAAGGTTGAAGGCCAGAGAGCGCTCAAAGTATCCTGGACGTTTTTGGAAGGCCCTTCAACCAAACACCTCCCTGCAGTCCATTTGTTGGCATGTCCAGAAAAGGAGAGCAAAGTGTCTTTGGGAAAAGCACACTGTACATTTTCAGAGGATCCCTAGGACTAAAGTAGAGGCCTCCTACTTTACACTCTTTCACTTCACGCTCCACTGAAAGCAAACCAGTGTGATAGGATAAATTGCTAGTAAGGCAAGTGGCCGAGGCCAGAGATACTTCCTCTGGTAGGAAGCTTTTGCAGTGGAAGAAGAGCAGATCTGACCTTTCTCCCTAGTTTTCGATTTAACTTGACACCCTTTTTGTAAGCAGATGTTTTTAGACACTTGTAAATTGGAACATGGTTTTGCTTAAATGCTGTCTACTGTAGGACAGGTTGCAAGCAATGATTGTTGCAAGCAGTGGCAGGTATATATTATTGAAAAGTAGTTTTCAAAGTTTATATTAATGTTCGATCATTGTACAAAACACTGCTTTCCATGATTCATTTAGGAGAGTATTTGGGGCAGGTTTTGTTGTTTTTAAAGAGAACTTTCTCCTCACTGCTAGCCTTCAAGATGAACTTCTTGTGGACCACTCCTGCTTCCTATTCCTGCTTTTGCTTTTGTTACCTCAAAATTGGATTGTGCGGGTCGTTTTTGGCAGGTGTGGGGTTGGAGATACCCAAATGGTTTTTCATTGCAGGGAAGATGCAGTCCATTACGAGATGGCCGTTCATGCCCACTTAGTGACCTAGGAATCACGTTTGTGACTTGCCTATGTCTATATATAGAAATGTCACATCTTATGTTTGAGGTTTTCTGGTTACAGAGCTGTTGTTGCTGTCCTGAAGCTGTGATGGTGATTCTTTTCTTACTCTCTTCCTTTTTTCCCCCTTTTCTTTCCTTTCTTCATTTATTTTTGCCTTTTATTTTTTCTCTTTCCTTTCCTTCCCTTCCGTTCCATTTTTTCCCTTTCTTCCTTCCTCTCTTTGTTCCAGCCTTCCTTCCTTCCATCCTTTCCCTCTCTTTCTGCTTTTCTCTGTCTCTCTCTCCCCCTCTCCCCTTTCCTTCCTTCTGGTGCTCATTGCCATTGTTGTTGTTTAATCACTAAGTCTGACTCTTTTGTGACCCCATGGACTGTAGCCTGCCAGCCTCCTCTGTCCATGGGATTTCCCAGGCAGGAATACTGGAGTGGCTTGCCGTTTCTTTCTCCGGGGATCTTCGCGACCCAGGGATTGAACCCGTGTCTTCTGCGTTGGCAGGTGGGCTCTTTACCAAGTGAGCCATTGGGCAAGTTCCCCTCATTGCTACAGATCCTTTTAAAAGACAGGCAAGTTTAGTTTAGAGAGCAGAGGAGCAACACAGAGTGAAGAGTGGGGAAGAGAAACAGAACCATCTAGGATCTTGTCTAGGGACACGGTTTGGCAAGTATCAGAGTAGAAGCTGCCAGCTAGTCTGAGTGGCTCTGTAGATTTTGTCTTAATGGATCACCATTTCAAAGCAAAATAAAGTGACTTGGTGCTTTAACCAGAGTGGCAGTATTGGACACAATAGCTTGAGTGAAGGAAACTGAGAACCAGTCACTTAAGCATGCTGGAGATTAAGAGAATATAAGGGCTTTGTCCGTCAGTGGGAGTACGGGTATCTGAATGCATGGGTATAGTCCAGAGTGACACTGCATTTAAATTCTGTTATTGTTGTATACACTTATAGGACTTAATTAGAAATGTATATTCCTCATGAGAATTAAAAGGAAAATGGATAGGATATCAGAAAGACTGTGGAACTTGGGTTTAAATTCAAACACTGCCTCTTCTCAGTTATTCAGTACTGGACAGAATGCCCTGAAATTTGGTCTTCTCCCGTGTAAATTGGGGAATGTGCCTACTTTGTGATATTGGAAGATTGTCTGTGAAAATGTAGTTAAAAGGGACTCAGCTGGTTCTTGAAAATATACATTGTGTAAAATATAATTGATAACATAGTACACTACGTTGTTTACGATGAGAAGAAGTAATGCTCTGTAGCATGATTTCCTGTGTTGGATGTGCCTGTGGGGAGATGGTGTGGCTTGCATAGGCAGTGGAGCCTCTTTATGTATGTGATCCTGCAACTGAAGGATTTACTAGTTCTGCTGAAGAGTAAATATTTAGCGTCTTAAACAGGCATGGAAGCTTCAGTCTCTTCAACACAAGGCCTGTTTAGGGAGGAGAATGCACCATAACCTCTTATTCTCTAAGGTTAATAGTGGATTGTAGGTCAGGGACTTGCTTGTACTGGTGGCAGAGACTGTTTGTAACGGTGGGATTTGAGATGGGTGATACACAGCTGCGTACTCAGGGCTCTGCCTTGAGGGAAAGCCCAGGAAGATGGACTTCCACTGGCTGGAGTTTTCTCTGGAAACTGCCTTGCAGTGGACGGATGCCTTATGCAAATAACCCAGTCTATCTCTAGCTGCCCCATCTGGTCCCATGGTCATTTTTANTTTTACCTTCTTCTTCTCACATTCTTTTTCTTTTTTCTCTCCTTCTTCTTCTTCTTCTCACCTTCTTCTTCTTCGTCCCACCGTCTTCTTCTTCTCATCTTCTCCTTCTTCTTCTCAACTTCTTCTTCTTCTCACCTTCTTATTCTTCCTCTCATCTTCTTCTTCTTCTCACCATCTTCTTTTTCTCACCATCTTCTTCTTTTTCTCACGTTCTTCTTTTTCTCACCTTCTTCTTCTCCTCACTTTCTTCTTCTTCTTCTCACCTTCTTCTTCTCCTCACTTTCCTCTTCTTCTTCCTCTTCTTCTTCTCAACTTTTTCTTCTTCTTCTTCTTCTCAACTTCTTCTTCTTCTCACCTTCTTCTTCTCAACCTCTTCATCTTCTTCTTTTTATATACTTCTTCTTCTTTTCACCTTCTTCTTATTATTACCTTATTCTTCTTAATGTNACTGCCTTGCAGTGGACGGATGCCTTATGCAAATAACCCAGTCTATCTCCAGCTGCCCCATCTGGTCCCATGGTCATTTTTATATTGCATGTGGTCTCCAGGGGAAACTGACCAGGTATTCAGCCACTGGTAATGGCAGACATCCAATTCACCATTTACATTGATTGAAGACCTAGGCTGGATTCTGGCCACGCCACCTATGTTGCTGCCACAGATCTAGGAGCAAATAGCTTCATCTCTTCATGCTCAGTTTCCATTTGCAACTCTAAGGGTTGTGAAGACTAAATAAGATAAAGCATGCATGCGCTGTGTGTAGGGCCGTACCTAGTTCACGGAGGTGGTAAGTATTTGTTCTTTGGGTTTATTGAAGGTGCATGTATACACGTACCCACACATGTACACTCTCACACACACAAACACACAGTTGCTTTCTGACTGTTGGAACCCTGGTTTCCAGAAATGAGGCTTTACTGTGAGGTGTCTGAAACTCTTGCATGCATTATCTTTATGTCATGAGTGAGGATGTCAGACTGCATTCTTGCTTTCACAGGCTGGGGTTGCTGGTGTAGTCCTTTGACTTACTTTTCCTAGTCCTCCTGTTTCTCTCTCTCTTTTTTCCCTCCAAGGAGCATTCTGATTCTTCCAGTTGTAGTTGGCTGAAGATAATCCCAGTCTCTTAGTGAAGAACTGGGCCTTATACATCTCACACTTGTCATGTACTTTGCTGAGAAATGTTATTATTTAGACAGCTCAGAAATACTTTTTCTTTTTTTCCTAATAAGAGCCTTCCAGAGAAAGGAAAGCCTTGGGAATGACCTTTATTGACTTCTTTCAGAATTTTAACTCTCATGGATTATCTTAATTTTATCCTTAAGAAGAAAGAAATTCATTCTAGGGTCTTTGGGATCATGCTTGTGAAGATGCACATGTTCAAAGTTAATATATGTATATACTTAATATATATATTTTTTTCCTTAAGAGAAACAAATCTATACCCCCAAATTTGAACTTCCTTTTGTATGAAAGTGGCAAACCTAGGCTGACCAAATTAGTTCAGAAGAGATTTGTACCTCATTTCTACTAGAGGCACTTTTCCAGCTCTGCATAGCTTAAACATTTCATTCTTAAATGTACGATTTGCCCTGTAAATAGTTTAACAAGCCTGTTAAATTCTTTAAGGCACTGATAGAGGGAATCTTAAGATGAGCAAATATAACATTTGTGGTGGGTTGTCTTTTTTTGAAAATCAATTTATTTTTTATTGAAGGATACTTGTTCTACAGAATTTTGTNTTGGGGGTGGGAGAGGTCCACCCTGGGTGGCAGCAGTAAGGGGCTATATTACCTACCAACAGATTTAAAAGAAAACAATGAAATTGACTAAAAGTTGGTCTGCTTTTTCTTAGCACCACGTAAAGCCAATCCTAAACATAGAATTGATAGAGTGAAAAATTACCCCCCTCACCTAAGCACACTCTTCCTACCACCCCTCCCCCAGCTTCTTAGAACACCACTTCCAGATGCTGTTTTAGGGCACAGATGTTCTGAAAACCACAATTTGAGAAATGCTGGGAAAGCCAGCAATCGCCACTTCCCATTTTCTGTATCAGGACACCAAAGCCTATAGAAAGAAATAAATGAAGTAACTTGCCCTGCACCACCCACCCAGGTCTAGGTTCTGGGAGAGTGTGGCTGCTATAGGATGCTCACAAGGCCGTTGTAGCATGATGCCCCTGAGTCCACTTTTTCTGGAGCTATTTCAGGAAATGCCTCAGCCTAGGAAAAACTGGACCTGAAAATCAGGTTGGTCACACCACCTGACTGTTTGCTCTGTTACACCTAAGTTGGTCTGGTCACCGGCCGGGTATTTCTATTAATACAACAAAAATGGCTACCCTGCCTCTCCCTGCTGGTGAATGAGGCTGGTTGTAGGAAGAAGCATCTGGATGATGTGAGATGTGTTGCCTGCCCCACTGTCAATGTGCCGCATTTCATGGCTCAAAAAAAATGGTGTGATTGCAGGGGCCCCCATTAAATGTGGGCTGGAGCTCTGAGACCAGAGCTTGCTCTGCAGACAGCCAGGACCCCTTCTTCGTGTGCTAATCGCTCCTGAGCTCGTTTGTTCCGTGTTACTGAAACCACACACCCAGTTTTACTTTCCTCCCACTTTCACCCTAGTGCCTGTTAAGCACCCACACTTAAGTGGCTGCTTGCAGAATTTGCAAAGGAACTGGGGAAGAGAGCAAAAATAGATATACAGGTGGTGGTTGTCAACCAGCAGTTATTTCTAAGGAGTGCTCGGGCAATCTAGAGGTTTTTCTGTGTGTGCAATTTTTGCTCATGGTTTTGATGAGTTTTACAAAGTATAAGACTTTCTTTTGGTAGTGGTAGGTACCTGTGGTTTATTTGAAAGAGACGGACTCCTGAAATAAACATTGCAGTGTACTATATCCTAGAGTCAGACGAGGGAAGTGTTAGGAAACTCCAGTGCTCTGACCTTGCCTCCCTTAGAGGAGGCTCTTGTCTTGGGTCTCTAAGCAAGCAGGAGGCTTGGCACAGTCAGTCCTTGTGCTGTGGCCCGTGCCTTCCAGCCTGCCACCTGTTGGCATAGAGTCAGGCTATAGACGATTGGGTAGAGAACAGCTCGTTGTCAATTTAAAACCAGGGCGTGTCACTTCTTTAATTGCTGGCTCCCTTTCACTTAGTAATTCCATGTCCTCTGGTTACTTCTCGGCTGACTCCCTCATTTTTCGGTCCTGAGCCTTGGTTACCAGGATCTCTGATATAACTCACATTTCCCAGGATAATAGTGAGTTTGAGCCAGATCCACTTAAAAATGAGCGATCACCTCCCATTGTACTAACTTTAATTTTTTGGTGTCTTTAAAAAGTAAGTCATGTGTAATAAATATTCTTTCTGGTTTTGAAAATAAATTTGTGGTTATAGACTTTTTTCTTTTTGGAAACAGAAAAAAGTAAAATTGGTTCCTCAATGGCTCAGTGGATTAAGACTCTGCCTACAATACAGGGAACATAGGAGACGTGGGTTCAATCCCTGGTTGGGAAGATCCCCTGGAGGAGGAAATAGCAACCTGCTCTAGTATTCCTGGCTAGAAAATCCCATGGACAGAAGATCTTGGTGGGCTACAGTCCCAACAGTTGCAAATGTCGGATATGACTGAGCTTGAGCACGATTCAGTTCCAGAATTATAAAACAATTGTTTGGCAGGCAGTTTCCACGTTTCTCAGAGTTGAAGATGAGATAAAAATGTTCCATTAAAAGGAGAACTTTCTCTCCTTTCCATCTTCCCAGCCAATATCTAATTCTCTACTCGGGTCAAATCTGAGGACATCCAGTCCTTTCAAATTGTCTAAAGCTTTTCTGAATTGGATGCACTTAGCTGTCAGAAACTTCTATGGCTCTATTTAAAAAGCCAGTCTAGAAGAGTCAGGAAACCGCTCTGAATGGGAACTGCTAAAGTAAATAGTGTATGGTGATACATTTTGGAATTTGACACAGATTATACTTACCTTTGCAGGTGAAACTAAACACGTGTTTTTGGTCCTGAGGAGTGTTTAGATTTGTGGAAAGATTGAGAGTGAGAGGTAGAGAGAGAGTAGAGAGAGGGAGAAAAGGAGGGAGGGAGGCAGGGACTTCTCCGCCAGATGGGTAAAACAAAAAGAAGCGTAGCATCCTGACTTTGGCTTACAATTCCATCTTGGTGGAACCCCAGTTCAGCTAATACCCTAAGGGGTGTGTGGGTGCATGTTCAGTCACTCAGTCGTGTCTGACTCTCTGCGATCTCACAGACTGTAGCCCACTAGGCTCCTCTGTCCATGGGATTTCCCCAAGCAAGAATACTGGAGTGGGTTGCCATTTCCTCCTCCAGGGGATCTTCCCAATGCAGGAATCGAACCCACATCTTCTGTGTCTCCTGCATTGGCAGGTGGATTCTTTACCACTGAGCCACCTGGGAAGCCCAACCTAATGAGTATTTGCTGTAAATCTGACACTGAAATGCACAATCATCACTTACTTAACAAACGTTTATATGGCGTTGTTAGAAAAGTGCTTTATCTAATGTAAACTTTATATTCTGTGTATAGCATACATACAGAAACATGCACAAAAGTATACTTAAAACCTATAGCTCACTGAATTATCACAACAAAGCAAACACAATTACGTGTTCATTAATCAGAATGCAGATTTAGAAGCCGAACATTACTAGCATCGTAGAATCTTCTTCTTTATTAGTTTTTACTGATTTTATAAATTAAGTAAAAATTAGTTGCAGTGTGAAAATGAAAGGCAACTGTAGCTCCTAGTCCGTGCAGCAATACCCATACCCATTCTTCCACTTACGGTCTTGGTTTCTTATAGAGGAAAACATGAGCTCTGCTCTGGCACTTGTGGTCACCCATGGAGCCATATTTCCTCTCTTTGTGTTAAGTTTGTACATACGGTACTTTGCTGGTGGTCCAGTGACTAAGGCTCAGGCTCCCAGTTTAGGAGGCCTGGGTTCAGTCCCTCGTCATGGAACCAGATCCCACATGATGCAACTAAGAATTTGCATGCCACAACTAAAGATCCTGTGTGCTGCAACCAAGACCCTGTGCAACCAAATAAATTAAAATAAATGTTAAAAAATGTTTGTACACATGCTTGGGTAAAGGTCTATGCAAAATTTGATTAATAGTTGGCTATAAAATTTAATAAAAGAAATTGCTTAGAAAGGAATGGGAAGAAGATATGAGAAAGTGAATGAGAGAAAGAACCATAGTCAAAACATTCTTTTTCTTTCCCACCTTATTTACTTGATTAGTGAGAATATTTTATAAGGATTAATAAAGGGACAAAATTCAGTGCCTTTAAAAAGAAAACAAATGACTGATGTTAAACAGGGGATAAATGTGTATGTTTATTGCAATGCTTCTGTCCTGTTGCTTGAATGTAGAGGATCTAAGAAGATTTGTTGAGACAAGGGAATCAGACTTTGGATTTAAATAAGCCATATATTTTGAACACTGAGTGTTTGCTTGTGATATAGAAATATGGTGCTTGTTTGGAAAATAATACCTTTCAGTCTTGCTGTGTTTCGAAAATAATACTCACCTTGCAAACAAGTATTTATTGTTGTTTAGTCACTAAGTTGTATCCGACTCTTTTTCGACCCCATGGACTGTAGCCCACCAGGCTTGTCTGCCTATGAGATTTCCCAGGCAAGAACACTGGAGTGGGTTGCCATTTCCTTCTCCATGAAAACATGGACGTTTTAGTTTACATATTTCTTATTTAATACAAGCTTTTTTATGTTCTATCTTTGCATGTGTCTTCTATTCAATATATTCCCTTTTCTTCTTCAGGAATACCAGTTACACACGTTAGCTTTTTTTGGCCTAACTTTCATATCCATCTTTTGTACAGTGTTTTAAATATATTTTATTATTATGCATGGTTTTATTAATTTCCCTCAAGCCTACCAACCAGGTGTCCCTTTCACTCCTGTTTATTTGGTTTGTCATCTTGATCTTAATGTTGCTTTAAATTTTTAAATAATTTTTTCCTTCTGTTCTACTGCTTTTTCCATTTTTTTTTTTGCAATTTTATTTTTCAGTTTTCTAATCTCTTTCTGATCCCTGATATCTGTCTCTCTCTCTCTCTCTTTTTTTTGAAAAGCAATTATGGAGCCTGTAATTTCTTTAACATTTTTGTTTGAAGTCTTCCTATGTTCCTGTGGGTAATTCTTTTTCATTTGCTTTCTGGTTCTTATTATTTTGCAAGTTTTGTTCTTAGATTTTACTGCTTCCTACCCATTTCTTTTAGTCTAAAAGCAAAAAATATTAGATCGCTTTGTGCTTATTTTTATAAAGAGAGTATCTTAAAATCAACTTGGTTAAAATCTATTGTTTTTGGACTCATGGAATAATAGAACGGTTTTCTTTAAAAATAATTTATTTCATTGATAAAATCTTCAGAGGCTGTGGCTACCGTTTCATAATCTTCAGTGTTCACATGGCCACGACGCTACAGGTGAGGGACAAAGCTTTCAGAGCTTTTCTGATAGCTGTGGAAGAAAATATTCCTCCAACTTATTCATTCTAGAGACAATGGGGATTTCACACCAGTTTTAAATGGAACTTCTAAACTTTTTTCTGCCAGTTCTTACAATGGTAATAACACAACATACTGTGAACTCGTGGTGTAGTATTACCTCAGCAGTAACTTTTTGTTCAGTTCCGTTCAGATCAGTCGCTCAGTCGTGTCCGACTCTTTGAGACCCCATGAATCGCAGCACGCCAGGCCTCCCTGTCCATCACCAGCTCCCAGAGTTCACTCAGACTCATGTTCATCGAGTCTGTGATGCCATCCAGCCATCTCACCCTCTGTTGTCCCCTTCTCCTCCTGCCCCCAATCCTTCGCAACATCAGAGTCTTTTCCAGTGAGTCAACTCTTCACATGAGGTGGCCAAAGTACTGGAGTTTCAGCTTTAGCATCATTCCTTCCAAAGAAATCCCAGGGCTGAGCTCCTTCAGAATGGACTGGTTGGATCTCCTTGCAGTCCAAGGGACTCTCAAGAGTCTTCTCCAACACCACAGTTCAAAAGCATCAGTTCTTTGGCGCTCAGCCTTCTTCACAGTCCATCTCTCACATCCATACATGACCACAGGAAAAACCGTAGCCTTGACTAGACGGACCTTAGTCGGCAAAGTAATGTCTCTGCTTTTGAATATACTATCTAGGTTGGTCATAACTTTTCTTCCAAGGAGCAAGCATCTTTTAATTTCATGGCTGCAGTCACCATGATTTTGGAGCCCCCCCAAATAAAGTCTGACACTGTTTCCACTGTTTCCCCATCTATTTCTAATATATTAATTCTAGTTTGTGGATTTTTAAATGTTTTGGTGTCTAAAATGATTAATAATGCTTTAAAACAGTCAGTATTTGAAATCTTTTGAGCATGTAAAATGATAAAACCTCTTCTACTTTTAAAATCGTTTAAGAAATTACGTGGTTTTATATATCTATAATCTCATTGGGAAACTCTTAATGCAGAAAAAATACAGTGATTTTCCATTTTCATTCTGTTTTCTGAATCCGTCATTCTTCCCTAGATGTGTCCAGCATGAGTAATTGATATATATATTCTTCCAGAACTTTATCAATGCATTTACCTACCTGCACACTCATACACACACACACACACACACACACAGAAATATAACTTTTGTTTAAAACATGAATGATATACTCTAAGTGCTGTTCTGAAACTTTGTTTTTATATAATATTATGCCTTGAAGATTTCCCAATGTTGGTGAATGTAGGACAACATTATTCTTTTCACTATGATAATAATATGATGATAATATCCCATTGTTTGGGGTTATTTGTTTATGAATGCTACTGGAAACAATGCTCTAACATTGTTTTGCAGATTTCTTTGTACTCAGGTGTATTACTCTAAGCTAACATACAGAAGTCAGATTGCTGGGTTAGAAGATGTACAAAGTTGAATTTTAATAAATGCTGCTGGAGTCTTCAAGAAAAATCATATGAATTTACTGGCTGACCCAACACTGTACGAGAAACCACCCTACCCTGACTTAAGTGTGAAAGTGAAAGTGTTAGTGCGCAGTTGTGCCTGACTCTTTGTGACCCCATGGAGTGTAGCCCACCAGGCTCCTCTGTGTATGGGATTCTCCAGGCAAGAATACTGGAGTGGGTTGCTATTCCCTTCTCCAGGGATCTTCCTGACCCAGGGATTGAACCCAGGTCTGCTGCATCACAGCCAGATTCTTCACTGTCTGACCTGCTGCAAATTTGATGTAACTTTTACAGATTGTCCTAATTTGTAAAGAAAATAGCTGCTTTGACATGCTCTTTCACAGAATTGGGGCTCTGGGTAAGAATAAAATTTAGTAGTATCTGCCATGAAATGACATTTTGTTAGTCTTTCTTAGCTGAGAAATTGGAATAGTAATCCATAAAATGCAGTAAGAAATTCCTTCAAGTTTATAATATTGAACTTTTTTACATCTACTACAATCATTTGCTTAGAAAAAATATATCTCATACATTTATACCCCTTTCAACACTTGCTATAAAAGAATATAACAAAACACTCACTATTCCTATTAAGTCAAGCTAAAGCAATTGTGTTTTGTTATATTCTTTTATAAGAAATAAAGGTCATTTTTAGATATATTAAATCTTATCATCTTGTATAAGAAATCATGAATGAGGGAAATCTCTCCTCATATGAAGTTTTCTGTGTTATCTGTTATTTGAGTTAGTCATTTTATGAGTAAGTTATTTGGAGGGCAGAAAAATTTGTACTCAACAAGTCACCAACTAACCAAAACTGAACAAGTAACTAAGAATCTAGAACTCAAGGGAAATTTTAAAATTTACAACTAGGTTATTTTTCAGTACAGTAGCTACTGAACTGAAAAATAGTACTGTCTGTCCACCCCCTCCTACCTGTGGTCACCATATTGTCTCATTATGCCTTTCTGCTTAAGAAAAAGTTATGTTTTTATACCTTTAGAATAGCATATATTAAAGTTTATAGACTTTTATGAAAATATACAAAATAGCTAAAAAATATAATACCATGAACACTTGCATTGTCATCACTGGAATTCAATGATTAACATTTTATTGTCTCTCTGTATATTTTATTTTCTTCTGTACCATGCAAAGTAAATTTCAGATATTATGACACATCACTTTTAAATACTTGCAAGTGCATCTGTTGTCTAAAAAGACATTATAGGGTGACTTTTTAAAAGTAGCTCTTGGAGAATCAATTTTGCATTGTGGAATTTATTATGTTTTCAAAATATTTTTGAATGTAGAGCTTCAAAGCTGTATGGATTATGGAGTTGGTGAAATTATAAGGTAAAGGAAGACCATAAATTTAGATTCAGTGACTAAATTTAATGGTTGTACAAAAATGAGGCTTGAAGTGATATTTTAGTGAAAACTCACGGGCGATTAAATGTACTATTTGGAAGTTGTGTCCAAGGGTTTTGAGCTGGAAAACCGTAAGTTTAAAAGAAGTAGCTAAGTAGTTGGGTTTCCTTGGTGGCTCAGATGGTAAAGAATCTGCCTGTAATACAGGAGACTGGGGTTTGAGCCCTGGGTCGGGAAGATCCCCTGGAGAAGGGAATGGCTACTCACTACAGTATTCTTGTCTGGAGAATTCCATGGACAGAGGAGCCTGGTAGGCTACAGTCTGTGGGATCACAAAGAGTCAGACATGACTGAGTGACTAACACTTACTTAGCTCGATAGTTATTCATTCATAACATTTCATGGCATTAGAAAATCAGTGTGAAGTACATTGGCTTATTAATCAAGTTTTAGACTCATTTCCATCAAGCAAACATTTCTCAAGACTGCAGTCTCCTGCCCCTGATGTAGTAGAGTTTACATTTCTTTGCATCATGTTTGATCTTCTAGCATGGTGAGCTCAAGACTCCAGAGCAAAGTTGGAGTACAGTTAACCTTTTCAGAATGCAAGTCCAGATTCACCATTTCTGTTGGCTAAGTAAGCCTAAAGCAGTGGGTTGGATAGGGTTTGAAATAAATAAGATGTAAGTTTGTTGAATACCAGACCACCTGACCTACCTACTTATGCAGAGTACATCGTGAAAAACGCTGGGCTGGATGAAGCACAAGCTGAAATCAAGATAGCCGGGAGAAATATCAATAACCTCAGATATTCAGATGACACCACCCTAATGGCAGAAAGTGAAGAGGAACCAAAGAGCCTCTTGATGAAAGTGAAAGAGGAGAATGGAAAAGTTGGCTTAAAGCTCAACTTTCAGAAACTAAGATCATGGCATCTGGTCCCATCACTTCATGGTAAATAGATGGGGAAACAGTGGCTGACTTTATTTTTGGGGGCTCCAAAATCACTGCAGATGGTGACTGCAGCCATGAAATTAAAAGACTCTTACTCCTTGGAAGGAAAGTTATGACCAACCTAGACAGCATATTAAAAAGCAGAGACATTACTTTGCCAACAAAGGTCCGTCTAGTCAAGGCTATGGTTTTTCCAGTAGTCGTGTATGGATGTGAGGGTTGGACTGTGAAGAAAGCTGAGCGCCAAAGAATTGATGCTTTTGAACTGTGGTGTTGGAGAAGACTCTTGAGAGTCCCTTGGACTGCGAGGAGATCCAACCAGTTCATCCTAAAGAAGATCAGTCCTGGGTGTTCATTGGAAGGACTGATGCTGAAGCTGAAATTCTAATCCTTTGGCCACCTGATGTGAAGAGCTGACTCATTGGAAAAGACCCTGATGCTGGGAAAGATTGAGGGCAGGAGGAGAAGGGGACGACAGAGGATGAGATGG
>SJYW01005949.1:1038822-1053926 GCA_006410735.1 Raphicerus campestris
CCCCATGGAGTGTAGCCCACCAGGCTCCTCTGTGTATGGGATTCTCCAGGCAAGAATACTGGAGTGGGTTGCTATTCCCTTCTCCAGGGATCTTCCTGACCCAGGGATTGAACCCAGGTCTGCTGCATCACAGCCAGATTCTTCACTGTCTGACCTGCTGCAAATTTGATGTAACTTTTACAGATTGTCCTAATTTGTAAAGAAAATAGCTGCTTTGACATGCTCTTTCACAGAATTGGGGCTCTGGGTAAGAATAAAATTTAGTAGTATCTGCCATGAAATGACATTTTGTTAGTCTTTCTTAGCTGAGAAATTGGAATAGTAATCCATAAAATGCAGTAAGAAATTCCTTCAAGTTTATAATATTGAACTTTTTTACATCTACTACAATCATTTGCTTAGAAAATATATATCTCATACATTTATACCCCTTTCAACACTTGTTATAAAAGAATATAACAAAACACTCACTATTCCTATTAAGTCAAGCTAAAGCACTTGTGTTTTGTTATATTCTTTTATAAGAAATAAAGGTCATTTTTAGATATATTAAATCTTATCATCTTGTATAAGAAATCATGAATGAGGGAAATCTCTCCTCATATGAAGTTTTCTGTGTTATCTGTTATTTGAGTTAGTCATTTTATGAGTAAGTTATTTGGAGGGCAGAAAAATTTGTACTCAACAAGTCACCAACTAACCAAAACTGAACAAGTAACTAAGAATCTAGAACTCAAGGGAAATTTTAAAATTTACAACTAGGTTATTTTTCAGTACAGTAGCTACTGAACTGAAAAATAGTACTGTCTGTCCACCCCCTCCTACCTGTGGTCACCATATTGTCTCATTATGCCTTTCTGCTTAAGAAAAAATTATGTTTTTATACCTTTAGAATAGCATATATTAAAGTTTATAGACTTTTATGAAAATATACAGAATAGCTAAAAAATATAATACCATGAACACTTGCATTGTCATCACTGGAATTCAATGATTAACATTTTATTGTCTCTCTGTATATTTTATTTTCTTCTGTACCATGCAAAGTAAATTTCAGATATTATGACACATCACTTTTAAATACTTGCAAGTGCATCTGTTGTCTAAAAAGACATTATAGGGTGACTTTTTAAAAGTAGCTCTTGGAGAATCAATTTTGCATTGTGGAATTTATTATGTTTTCAAAATATTTTTGAATGTAGAGCTTCAAAGCTGTATGGATTATGGAGTTGGTGAAATTATAAGGTAAAGGAAGACCATAAATTTAGATTCAGTGACTAAATTTAATGGTTGTACAAAAATGAGGCTTGAAGTGATATTTTAGTGAAAACTCACGGGCGATTAAATGTACTATTTGGAAGTTGTGTCCAAGGGTTTTGAGCTGGAAAACCGTAAGTTTAAAAGAAGTAGCTAAGTAGTTGGGTTTCCTTGGTGGCTCAGATGGTAAAGAATCTGCCTGTAATACAGGAGACTGGGGTTTGAGCCCTGGGTCGGGAAGATCCCCTGGGGAAGGGAATGGCTACTCACTACAGTATTCTTGTCTGGAGAATTCCATGGACAGAGAAGCCTGGTAGGCTACAGTCTGTGGGATCACAAAGAGTCAGACATGACTGAGTGACTAACACTTACTTAGCTCGATAGTTATTCATTCATAACATTTCATGGCATTAGAAAATCAGTGTGAAGTACATTGGCTTATTAATCAAGTTTTAGACTCATTTCCATCAAGCAAACATTTCTCAAGACTGCAGTCTCCTGCCCCTGATGTAGTAGAGTTTACATTTCTTTGCATCATGTTTGATCTTCTAGCATGGTGAGCTCAAGACTCCAGAGCAAAGTTGGAGTACAGTTAACCTTTTCAGAATGCAAGTCCAGATTCACCATTTCTGTTGGCTAAGTAAGCCTAAAGCAGTGGGTTGGATAGGGTTTGAAATAAATAAGATGTAAGTTTGTTGAATACCAGACCACCTGACCTACCTACTTATGCAGAGTACATCGTGAAAAACGCTGGGCTGGATGAAGCACAAGCTGAAATCAAGATAGCCGGGAGAAATATCAATAACCTCAGATATTCAGATGACACCACCCTAATGGCAGAAAGTGAAGAGGAACCAAAGAGCCTCTTGATGAAAGTGAAAGAGGAGAATGGAAAAGTTGGCTTAAAGCTCAACTTTCAGAAACTAAGATCATGGCATCTGGTCCCATCACTTCATGGTAAATAGATGGGGAAACAGTGGCTGACTTTATTTTTGGGGGCTCCAAAATCACTGCAGATGGTGACTGCAGCCATGAAATTAAAAGACTCTTACTCCTTGGAAGGAAAGTTATGACCAACCTAGACAGCATATTAAAAAGCAGAGACATTACTTTGCCAACAAAGGTCCGTCTAGTCAAGACTATGGTTTTTCCAGTAGTCGTGTATGGATGTGAGGGTTGGACTGTGAAGAAAGCTGAGCGCCAAAGAATTGATGCTTTTGAACTGTGGTGTTGGAGAAGACTCTTGAGAGTCCCTTGGACTGCGAGGAGATCCAACCAGTTCATCCTAAAGAAGATCAGTCCTGGGTGTTCATTGGAAGGACTGATGCTGAAGCTGAAATTCTAATCCTTTGGCCACCTGATGTGAAGAGCTGACTCATTGGAAAAGACCCTGATGCTGGGAAAGATTGAGGGCAGGAGGAGAAGGGGACGACAGAGGATGAGATGGTTGGATGGCATCACTGACTCAATGGACATGGGTTTGGGTGGACTCTGGGAGTTGGTGATGGACAGAGAGGCCTGGCATGCTGTGGTTCACGGGGTCGCAAAGAATCAGACACAACTGAGCGACTGAACTGTTTGTTAAATAAATTGTTGCAATCCCTGTTGCTAAAATTATACACTAAGATAAACTTGTATTGTATTATTGTTATTCCCATTTCTCAGGTACAGAAATAAAGAGTAGCAAAAGAAGTTAACATCTCTCCTAAACCAGTTCTTGGTTAGAAAAAGGAGTCTCAGCTTCCAGGTAGCACATTAACTATACTCCTCTCTAGAAATCTCTTTATCTTATCATCCTATTATCATCAACTTGCCTGTATATTCCTGGGAAGGAAACTGCTTAAGAAAATATCAGTGTATGCTTATTGTGTAAAAACTGTCAAACGGTTAAATTACTGTATTTAATGCAATTTAAAACTCCCTTCTCAGGGGCAACTGTTTGCAGTTGTTTTATGGGACTTTTCCTATGCATATCCAAACACATATATTTCTCTATAAATGTTATATATGCTCTTTTGTGGGTTCCTCAATGGCTCAGCTGATAAAGAATCTGGCTGCAATGCAAGAGATACAGGTGATATGGGTTCAGTCCCTGGGTCGGGAAGATCCCCTCGAGGAGGAAATGGCAACTCACTCTAGCAGTCTTGCTGAAGAAATCCCAGGGACAGAGGAGCCTGGCGGGTTATAGTCCTGGGGTCACAAAGAGTCGGACATGACTGAGTGAGTGAGCGCACACACGTGCTGTTTTGTACTTTTTTACTTTAAATGGTTGTATAGAGTTTTAACACATATAATATATATTTTACATATATAATACATAGCAATATTTTATCATGATTTATTTAATCAATCCTCTATGCATATATTTTTAACATTTTCAGTCAGGTGTTATTTAAAGCAATGCCACAATAGCTATTTTTGTACATATATCTTTGTTTACATGTGAATGTTTAGGATAAACTCCTATTAGTTCACAGTGATTGGGTCGTTTTGAATTTGATAGGTATCATCAAATTGTTCTAGGGGATTATACCTCTTCATAAGGTTTGTAACGTGACATGTAACAGAATTGTCAAGTGTTTGCCAGTTGGCTCTGTGAAAAATAGTATCATTTCAATTACCCTTTGTTTGTAAGTGAAATTCAACCCCATTTTCATGTTTTAAAACCACTTAAAATTTTTCTGTGAATGACTTGATGTTTTTGTCATTTTGGGGAATGTCTGTTGAATTATGAAAGCAAAAATAAACTAGCTATTTTTCATGTTGATTATAAATATTTTCCTTTTTGTCTTTTGACTTTAATTATGATTTTTTTTCAGGTCTAGAAATTGTAATTTTTCTGTGGTTTGAGTAATTACTGTTTTTCCTTCAGAGTAGACTCATGAACAGCATGAGGGTTAGGGGCACCAAACCCCTGTACAGTCGAAAATCCTTGTACCGATTATAGCAGGCTCTTTGTATCCGTGGTACCTCTGTATCCATGGACTTAACTGGCAGTGGATTGAGTAGGACTGTAGTGTTTACTGTGATAAAAAATCTGCCGATAAGTGGAGCCCTGCAGTTCAAACCTGTGTTATCCAAGGGTCAGCTGTACCTTCTCCTGCGCTTGTCAGTGTCCCTAGAGAACAGCCTCCCTCTTCCCTGCCTGAGGGGCTTATGAGCCTGCTGCCTGCATCGTGAGAGTTGTGCAGAATGGAGCTGCAGGTCCTGTATGGTTTGCAGATTTTCACTCTGTTCCCTGTTTTGGTCATTATGCTCAGTGTCCCAGTGACCAGATCTTCTGTAACTCACCCTCTCCAGGAGTAAACCATCCCTCCTGTTGGGGCTAGCGAGAGCAGTCACCTAGCTTCGAGGACCAGATCTGAGGTCTGCCTCAGCTTTTTTTACAGACTCAGGACCCGTTCTGCTCCCCAAACCTCCCGAAGTTTCTGATGCCAGTGGGTTTCAGGCATCCTCTACACCAAAGCCTCAATACTCAACGTGTGGACCCCAGACCAGCTTCCGTTCACCTCACCAGGGAGCTGGTTAGCAATGCAGCACTTCAGGACTCCTGCCCGGAGGCCTGAATCAGAATCTGAACGCCCTCCCTGTATTACCAGGTGGTTCTTGTCGCATAAGAGTGGGTTGCTTTTTTGATTTCCACCGATGGCAGGCATGGAGGCTTCATCTGTCTCCAGTTGGCCGAATCACCTGTCACTCATGCTTCTGTTTTCTATTTTCCAAAACTTTTGGTGTTATTGTGGCCTTTTGTTGTTTTGGAAGTTTCCTTTGTTTATTCTTGTTTTTTTAAATGTGATTATTTATTTATTTTGTCCTGTCTGCTCTGCATATGGGATGGTTTCTGGACCAGGGATTGAACCCACACCTGCGCAGTGAAAGCACAAAATCCTTACCACTAAGCCACCAGGGAACTTCCCTTGTTTATTCTTTACAGTGATTTTTCTTTTTTTTGGGGGGGGTCGGGTTGGAGGGGGTTTCAAGAAGGCTTAGAGATAAAAACGTTTATTTACTATGTTTAATGAAAATCCCCTCTTCTGGTATTTTATGATTTTTTTGATGTTTAAATCTTTAAAACATGTTGAATTAATTTTGGTGTCAAAAAGAGGTCTCCAGATTTAGTCCTCCCCACCTCCAATTGGATAGCCGGTTGTCCTAACATGGTTAATTAAATGATCCCTATTTTCCTTTCTGATTTTAAATGCTATTTCTGTCATATGCTAAATTTCCACTGCACTTTGACTATTTTAATTACTGTAACTTTATAATCTTTTTTACTACCTGACAGTACTATTCCTCTCCATTTTTAGAAGACAGTTTTAAAACTGAGTTAAAATAAACAATTTCTATATTTCCCATTTATTTTAATCTTTATTTTTGCTCATTACATTTTTATGTTTACTTACTTAAAGTGATAGGGTGATCAACTTCTTTTTATTTCTAACTAGATTTTTGAAATATATGAAGTAGAGTTGCTTTTCTTATGTACATACATATGATTTTTTCTTACAGACTATATTTTCTTTTATTCACATATGACAAATTTGAAGCCATTCCTAGGAAAATCTGTTTCTTCCCATCTTTTGAGAGGGGTACAATGTAAACACTGTTAAATGCAATAGAAAGCTTTACTGCATGAATATGGTGTGACAGACTGTGTGTTGTGATTACTTCTATCCAAGACTAAGATAAGAAAGGCTCCCTCAGCTCCTTCCAGTGGGCCAGCCCAAAGCACACCACCAACTTATCAGAGCTGTGACTCTGCATTAGTTAAGAATCTCTCAGATCTTGTGAGATGGAGATCTTATTAACCTTTCAGATGCAAAAATTGGAGTTATTTGCAGGAAAGTGCTTAACTAAATCCCTGGGCCATAGTAGGTACTCAGCCAGTGAGCTCTGCTTCTTTAAATTTGTGAGAGAAGTCATATGGATGGCCTTTCAGAGTGATTTAATCAACAGGGGTGTTGAACTGCTCACTTGAATGTGCTGGTAGAAAAAAACGTTTGTATGGGAACACTTCCCAGTGTCTTTGCTTTAGGGTACATGATCAAGTTTCAATTGTCCGTACTCATGGAGGGGAGATATGACATGAGTAAGTAACAGCAGATGATATTTTAAGCCTTTCAACATGGCTGAGAATTTGTTGGACAATTANGGAACACTTCCCAGTGTCTTTGCTTTAGGGTACATGATCAAGTTTCAATTGTCCATACTCATGGAGGGGAGATATGACATGAGTAAGTAACAGCAGATAATATTTTAAGCCTTTCAACATGGCTGAGAATTTGTTGGACAATTACTTTTGCAGAATATAGTAACAGAATTTCATAGCTAGAAGAGAACTTTGAGATTACAAATGAGAAAACAGACCTAGAGAGACAGTGACTCAGAGACAGAGATCATACAGTGGTGTGATCTTAGTGGCAGTTAGGATCAGAAAACAGATATGTTAGCTCCCCGTTCCGTGTTTTTAATTAACTCTTTAAGATTATTTTTGCTTAGGTACACATCCAAAGCCAACCATGTGGTACCTGAGAACTGATGTCTGGGACCCTAGCCAAGTGTAAGATAAAGGACCTATGAGCTTGGAGGAACAGAAACACTTTTGAGCCTTTGTGCTTCCTCCCTTTTTCTTTCTCTTTCTCTTTATTTAGAAGCCAGATAACTCTCCTCTGACTCACAACCACAGCTTCAATTGTGTTATATTCAGGTGTGGGCCAGTAGATTTAGGGTGAGAAGCTAGCACCGAGGAAGGCCATTCTTAACAGAGTAGATAAACCTCTAAGTCAAAGAGAAAGTGGTCTTGAGTAGGGTATAGATTCCACATCAACAAGACAGGCAAGAAAGAGGACCACACACATATCATGGGCAAAAGCAGGTGGTTAGAAAGCCCCGTTCAGTGATAACAGCAAAAAGTGTGTAGGAATGAAACATCAGCAAAAGCTGAGCACCAGCCTGAGCCCCATTCCGAAAGGTGGTGCAGTGGGGATCCTGTCCGCAGTTTGTGGTTTGAAAGAGGAACAGTTAAAAGCCGTTAAGAGAGAGCCAGGTTTGAAACCGACCAACTATTTTGCCTTTGCTCAGAAGTTTTTTGATTTCCTAATCAGGTAGGATCAACTGTAGACACTTGAGGTTTCTAGGTGTAAGTATTGAATGGAGTGAATAAAGTTAATTCCTGGGCATCATTAGCTCTGTGTCCAAAGCTGGCCTTTAAAATAGACAACTCTCTAACTCAATAGCTTTGCTTCATAATCCAACAAACTGATTTTGCTTTTGACTTTACTGTTGAGAAATAAATGCCTGATCTGTTATATAAGTAGAAATAATATTGGAATTGTGGGCTAGCTGACAGGCCAATTGTTTTCCCCAAATACGGATTTACTTATTGAGCTAATAAGCCATTTATTTGTAACTATGAACATCTATTATCTTGGGTTTTGATAAATTTGAAGTAGTACCAGCATGAATACATTTGATTTGGAAGTAGTTTCAGTTTAGAAGTTGTTTCCTTTTAGAAAACATCAATTTAAACTTTGGTTGAATTTTTGATACGTTTAGAAGAATCATTAAAAACGTTTTTCAGAGGCACTCAAACATTCTGTTATGGTGGCCTTAAAAATCCAATAAGCATGGGCAATCATTATATGTAGAATCTTTAGTTAGAGCACATAAATGCTAAAATAAATTGAATCATTGTGATTCAGGGGGAAAAGTTAAATGAAACTTTACATTTAGGCTTGGAGAATCTTTTGTTGGGTTTAGGTTGACTTAAATGAATTAAAATGAGTGTTAATTTCATTTGCACAGAGGATTTAAATAATTAGTTATGGTGGATTAAATCAATAGACTTTTAAGTCAGTGGGACAAAAGCTACAAAAAGACAAATAAGTGGGTCTGCGAAGTTGTTGACGTCATTAGCTCCATGGGCTTTGCTGCTGCACCTCCATCGCTGAAGATACCCCCACAGTGAGCCTCTCCTGGTCCAGGAATGATGGCTTCCCACGTGCATAGTACAAATTGTGCCTTCAGCTTCTTCTTGCACCGTGAGTCATAGTCTGAGTGGTCTTCCTTCTGTTCTGCCGTAGTGAATAATTCATGCAAAAAAATCTGATTTCAGCTGTGTCAACTTCAAAGGGCTGCAATCAGGCGTATATCTGGAAGGATTTGCTCAGAGAAGAGTTTCTGTTTTTCATTTATACCACTGAAGACTCAGACTATCTTTGATCAATTTAGTGGCAAGGAGCCGGAGCCGGCTTTTCCATTTGCCAGCCTTAGTTAAGCCTTTTGTTTTCCTTGAATCTCGAGAAACTCTCTGGGATGAAGGCTGTGTACATTTGATATAATCATCTGGTTTATCTTTGTAAAAGCTAATCTTTACATTGAAATAAAGATAGAAGTGTCAGATGGTTGGAATAGCTGCTCACAACATCCATTTATTATGAAGGATTTTGGTAGCTAATCTGTTGTCAACTCTGCTGTAGCCCAGCAGATGATGTGATCATGTCCACTGCATAAACACTCAACATGTGATGGTCTGGACAGTATAGGAAGTCTGAAGGCAGGAGTGAAGGAATCCAGTAATAGGTTACAGAAAAGCTCACGTACCGAAACAGGAGTGACTGCATTGTCACAATAGCTGCAGTGGTGGTGGTGTCAGGGTCAGTAGTTACAGCTCGCATTTATTGCAGCTGTGCTACTGGCCAGGCTCTGTTCTGAAAGCCTTCCATGGNCTGTGTATATTTGATATAATCATCTGGTTTATCTTTGTAAAAGCTAATCTTTACATTGAAATAAAGATAGAAGTGTCAGATGGTTGGAATAGCTGCTCACAACATCCATTTATTATGAAGGATTTTGGTAGCTAATCTGTTGTCAACTCTGCTGTAGCCCAGCAGATGATGTGATCATGTCCACTGCATAAACACTCAACATGTGATGGTCTGGACAGTATAGGAAGTCTGAAGGCAGGAGTGAAGGAATCCAGTAATAGGTTACAGAAAAGCTCACGTACCGAAACAGGAGTGACTGCATTGTCACAATAGCTGCAGTGGTGGTGGTGTCAGGGTCAGTAGTTACAGCTCGCATTTATTGCAGCTGTGCTACTGGCCAGGCTCTGTTCTGAAAGCCTTCCATGGATTATCTCCTTTAATCTTCTGTGAAGTGGGTACTACTTCTACTTCTGTGTTATGGATGTGNAAAAATGCAATCTGCTTTTCTGCTTTCAGACTGTACCTGTCCCATGAAACTAAAAGAAACATTTTTCTTTTTGAACTTGAAAGTATTGCATATAAGATGTTATTTGTATAGTACCTTTTATATCATGGGCTTCCCTGGTAACTCAGCTGGTAAAAAATCCGCCTGCAATACAGGAGACCCTGGTTCCATCTCTGAGTTGGGAAGATCCCCCGGAGGAGGGCATGGCAAACCACTCCAGTATTCTCGCTGAAGAATCCCCATGGACAGAGGAGCCTGGTGGGCTACAGTCTGTGCAGTTGCAGAGTTGGACATGACTGAGCAACTAAGCACAGCGCAGTTATATCTCTTATTAGTCTCCAGTAGCAGCCCTAAATTTTAGAGAAATCCAGCATGATCAGAAAACCTATATTGCAAGAGGAATTTTCTAGATTGGTTTGAGATTTACATTTAAATCTTTAAAACTTTATTTTCAGCTTCATGGCTACTAAGTGGAGTTTGGACCTAGCCTAATCTTTTTCTGACAGTTTGTAGTCATCATTATTAGCATTGATTAATATGCTTTAGAGAGTGAGGTTTTTAAACTACTAGGTTTTTTCTTACACTCAGAATCCTCAAACAAACACGTGTATGTGCGTATGTGTTTTGACCTTATTACTGCTATTTGTAGTTTTCCTATTGCCTCTCAGGCTGAGAGTTGCTAGTTCATACCATCAAAACACCTGCTTCTGAAAGTCTTCTATCCAATCAACTATCTCTAACCCAGTGTTGTTAAAGAAATAAGACCTGGATATTTCATAGTTGTGTCTATTGTAGAAGTAAATCATATGAATCAGTCTTGGGAATGTGCATGGGTAGCCTGGAAAAGCTAACTCTCAATTGAGGCAGAGTACTTTTTTTAAAGAAAAGTATGATAGATAGAGAAAAGCTCAGTTTTCATTCTTGTCCCAAAGTAGGGCAATGCCAAAGAATGTTCAAACTACCCCACAATTGCACTCATCTCACACACTAGCAAAGTAATGCTCAAAATTCTCCAAGTAAGGCTTCGAAAGTACATGAACAGAGATCTTCCACCGGTGTTTAGACTGGATTTAGAAAAGGCAGAGGTACCAGAGATCAAATCGCCAACATCCCTTGGATCACAGAATAAGCAAGAGACTTCCAGAGAAACATCTACTTCTGCTTCATTGACTACGCTAAAGCCTTTGGGTGTGTGGATCACAACAAACTGTGGAAAATTCTTCAGGAGATGGGAATACCAGACCACCTGACCTGCCTCCTGAGAAATCTGTATGCAGGTCAAGAAGCAACAGTTGGAATCAGACATGGAACAATGGACTAGTTCAAAATTAGGGAAGGAGTATATGTCAAGGCTGTATATTGTATATTGTCACCTTGCTCATTTAACTTATATGCAGAGTACATCATGCGAAATGCTGGGCTGGAGGAGGCACAAGCTGGAATAAAGATTGCTGGGAGAAATATCAATAACCTCAGATATGCAGATGACATCACCCTTATGGCAGAAAGTGAAGAGGAACTAAAGAGCCTCTTGACGAAGGTGAAAGAGGAGAGTGAAAAGGCTGGCTTAAGACTCAACATACAAAAAATGAAGATCATGGCATCTGGTCCCTTCTCTTCATGGAAAATAGATGGGGAAACAGTGGAGACAGTGACAGACTATCTTCTTGGACTTCAAAATCACTGCAGAAGGTGACTGCAGCCATGAAATTAAAAGGAGCAAAATCACTGCAGAAGGTGACTGCAGCCATGAAATTAAAAGACGCTTGCTCCTTGGAAGAAAAGCTGTGACCAACCTAGACAACAATATTAAAAAGCACAGATGTTACTTTGCCAACAAAGGTCCAGCTAGTCAAAGCTATGGTTTTTCCTGTGGTCATGTATGGATATGAGAGTTGGACTATAAAGAAAGCTGAGCATCGAATAATTGATGCTTTTGAACTGTGGTGCCAGAGAAGACTCTTGAGAGTCCCTTGGACAGCAAGAAGATCAAACCAGTCAATCCTAAAGAAAATCGGTTGTGAATATTTATTGGAAGGACTGATGATGAGGCTGAAGCTCCAATCACTTGACCACCTGATGTGGAGAACTGACTCATTAGAAAAGACCCTGATGCTGGGAAAGATTGAAGGCAGGAGGAGGGGACTAAAGAGGATGAGATGGTTGGATGANGGGAATACCAGACCACCTGACCTGCCTCCTGAGAAATCTGTATGCAGGTCAAGAAGCAACAGTTGGAATCAGACATGGAACAATGGACTAGTTCAAAATTAGGGAAGGAGTATATGTCAAGGCTGTATATTGTATATTGTCACCTTGCTCATTTAACTTATATGCAGAGTACATCATGCGAAATGCTGGGCTGGAGGAGGCACAAGCTGGAATAAAGATTGCTGGGAGAAATATCAATAACCTCAGATATGCAGATGACATCACCCTTATGGCAGAAAGTGAAGAGGAACTAAAGAGCCTCTTGACGAAGGTGAAAGAGGAGAGTGAAAAGGCTGGCTTAAGACTCAACATACAAAAAATGAAGATCATGGCATCTGGTCCCTTCTCTTCATGGAAAATAGATGGGGAAACAGTGGAGACAGTGACAGACTATCTTCTTGGACTTCAAAATCACTGCAGAAGGTGACTGCAGCCATGAAATTAAAAGGAGCAAAATCACTGCAGAAGGTGACTGCAGCCATGAAATTAAAAGACGCTTGCTCCTTGGAAGAAAAGCTGTGACCAACCTAGACAACAATATTAAAAAGCACAGATGTTACTTTGCCAACAAAGGTCCAGCTAGTCAAAGCTATGGTTTTTCCTGTGGTCATGTATGGATATGAGAGTTGGACTATAAAGAAAGCTGAGCATCGAATAATTGATGCTTTTGAACTGTGGTGCCAGAGAAGACTCTTGAGAGTCCCTTGGACAGCAAGAAGATCAAACCAGTCAATCCTAAAGAAAATCGGTTGTGAATATTTATTGGAAGGACTGATGATGAGGCTGAAGCTCCAATCACTTGACCACCTGATGTGGAGAACTGACTCATTAGAAAAGACCCTGATGCTGGGAAAGATTGAAGGCAGGAGGAGGGGACTAAAGAGGATGAGATGGTTGGATGACATCACTGACTTGACGGACATGAGTTTGAACAAACTCTGGGAGTTGGTGATGGACAGGGAAGCCTGGTGTGCTGCAGTTCATGGGGTCGCAAAGAGTTGGACACAACTGAGCAACTGAATTGAACTGATGGCAGATAGGATATTCTAAGTATGAAGATGGTGATTGAGTTGTATGTTAAATTTTGTCTAGTCATAGTAGAAGTCATTAATTTGGATTGAGCAATTAACAGATACTGACCTTTTATGTGCCTTAAGGCAGTTCACCATGAACAGGTAAAATCTCAGGAACTGATAAGTACCATAAAAATAAATAAAAAAGGAAGTAATGAAAGAAAGAATAATGGAAAGAAAGAACACAAGAAAGAAAAAGACAGAAATGCATACGTACGAGGGATTGGGAATACCGCAGGTGAGCTTTTATGTAAGTGGTCAGGGAAGAACTCTCTAACATAGTGACCTTTGAGCAGAGACCTGAAGGCTGAGGGGAGGCAAAATCAAGTACAATGACCCCAGGCAGTACCCAAATGACCTGATCCATGAGAAGGGTGGGGGTGGGGGAACCAGCGCGCAGGCTGGAGGTGTGTGTGGTGGCTACACTGCCCATTTGGGGATCCTTGGGAGGTGATTGGTTCTGGCTCTGAATGACATGGATCTTTACTCGGTGTTGAGCAGTGGAGTGATGTGAGCTCATAGACTGGTTGCTGAAATGGAGCTTAGATGTGGGGAAAGCAGTTGGGAGGTCATGTGAAATCCAGAAATAATCAGAACTTAAGTGTGCTTGGGTAAGTGGGGAAGATCAGTTAGGGAGGCCCTGAAGAATACAGATGGAAACTGCATCTGATCTTAATGGAAGTTTCCTGGGACCTCGCCTCTGCCCCGGGCCTGCTTCCCATCCCAGGCTGCACCTGAGCACTTCCCAGTGGGCCATTCTTCTAGTGGAATCTCCACATCCCCATTCTTTCTCTGGTGGAGGATACCTCAAAATCAAAACATTTAAATTTTACAGAGTTCAGATTTATAAGCATCACAATTCTGAAAATAATCATATTGCTAAAATATTTGCCAGTGATTGAGACCCTTTTCTGAGGTTGCCAGTAACCTACTTGTTGAACGCATGTGTGGTCAGTCATATCCAGCTCATTGTGACCCCATGGACTGTAGCCCGCCAGGCTCCTCTGTCCATGCGATTCTCCAGGCAAGAATACTGGAGTGGTTTGCCGTTTCCTCCCCCAGGGGATCTTCCTGACCCAGGGATTGAACCCGAGTCTCCTATGTCTGCTTCATTGCAGCTGGCTTCTTTACCCACTGATCTATTGGGAAGCCACTCGTCAAATGGACTGGCCTTCTTCTCTTTCTAATCCCTTCTCAGAACTCTTCTGGCTTCCATTATTCTGGAGCTTTTCATGTCATCAGATGCCATCTTCCTTCCTTTTTTCCTTTATGTGTCCACCAAAGACATATCCTCCAGCCTTTCCTTTCCTTTTCATAAGTGTTCTCTTGGTGTATTCACTACATCTTTAGTTTAATCCAGATTCTTGGGCAGGGGTCACAGCTCCCCACCTCCATCACTGACAGGTCCACTCTGTGTTGCTTTATATTTTATTAAACTCACCTCCCCACCCCCAGCTCTCTTTGTTAGTGCTTCCATTCTTCTCAGCTCAAAATAGAGCCCACCCTGGCACATTTTTCTTCTTCTTTTCTTCTTCAACCTGTTTTCAACTCTTGTAGACCCTTTTTTGAGAGCATCTTTCAGCTTTATACTTTCTTCTCTCAAAATAGATCCCCAACAACCCCCAACAACCCCAGCCTTACTGTCTTCATCTTGGAGTCCAGCCACAGCCTATGTGGCTAATTTTGCTTCCAGTCTCCCTCTGCTCTAGTCCTTTTGGTATAACAGTGATAATTTACTCAGCAAATATTTACTGACTGCTTATTGAATGCCAGCCACTGTCGTAGGCACCAGGTATATAATCTCGGCAGTCCTGCCCACAGGAGCTTGCATTCTAGAGTAAGTAGCAGCCTGTGAACCAGAGTGGTAGAGAAATATATATGTTTTGTAGTCTCGATGCTGAGAGGAGAGAAAAGGTCAGGGGAGACGGTGGGAGCAAGAGTGCCAGATGGGGAAGAGGTTTACAGTTGGCAATAGCTGGTCAGGAAGGGTTCATAGAGAAGATGAATTGGAGGTACCATGGGTGAGCTTTTATGTAAGTGGTCAGGGAAGAACTCTCTAATAATGTGACCTTTGAGCAGACCTGAAGGCTGAGGGGAGCCAAAGTCAAGTACAATGACCCCAGGCAGTACCTGAATGACTTGATCCGTGAAAAGGGTTGGGGTGAGTGAACACTTTGCCCAAATTAGCATGTGTGATTAGCATGTTAATTACACATGCTAATTACACTCTATTCAACAAGTGGGCCACTTGATTCGACCTGTGAAATCCAGAAGTAATCAGAATATAAGGGTGCTTGGGTAAGTGGGGAAGATCAGCCAGGGCGGCTAATAACATGGGCAGTGTTAATGCTA